>PYAF01006269.1:101126-119129 GCA_007407185.1 Glycine tomentella | reverse complement strand
TGTGCCTCCAGACATTCCTGTATGACTTCAATGGAGATAGATTTTGGTTCTCCATATATCTCTTCTAAACGTTTGAGCATGTCTTCCTCTAATATATCATAATGAGTATTAATGATCTGTTCATCGGCATTAGAAATTGGCCTTGGATGAAAATGAGCATTTCCATGATCTCTCTCAATAACATCATCCTTATCTTCTACAAGAGCTGACAGAAGCATGGCCTCCTCACGAGTTTCCCTTTGTTTAGGATCCATGTCTTTAGAAATAATGATAGCTTCCAACCCCTAAACCCCAACCAATCCCTAAACCCCAGCCAAACCCTAAACCCTAAACCCAAGACCCTAGCCAAACACTAAACCCCAACCAACCCCTAAACCCCAACCAATCCCTAAACTCACCACAAAGCCTTAAACCCTAAACACCATGTACGTCTGCCGACACAACCCTAACCCCTCACCTTTAGGGTTTGGCTTTAGGGTTTGGCTAGGGTCTTGGGTTTAGGGTTTAGTTGGGGTTTAGGGGTTGGGTATTCGGGTGAGGGGTTCGGTTGTGTCGGCAGGCGTACATGGGGTTTGGGGTTTAGGGCTTTGTGTTGAGTTTAGGGTTTGGTTGGGGTTTAAGGTTTAGTTGGGATGTAAAGTTTGGTATAGGGTTTAGGGTTTGTCTGGATAAAATGATTAGAATTTAGAATTTAGGGTTAATGTGTAGTTATTATATGAGGGTTAAATAATTAGGGACTGTAGTGTTTGAGGGATTAGGGTTGGCTTGGCATGGTTAGGTTGTGTTTAGGGTATGGTCATGGGACGATGGTGTGCGGTTAAGGGTTTAGGGTTTGGTGGGTGGTTAAGGGTGTAGCGTCCAGTGGGCTAGGTATGTGATGTTTGGGCTAGGGTTGGGGTAGGGTTTGGTAGCATGGTTGAGGGTTTGGTTCAAGGTTCGGGTTTGGTTGCATGGTTGATGGACCTGATTCACCGCGCTCTGAATTGGATCATGAGGCTGAGCCGATGGATCCGACATCTTTTGTGGTTCCTACCCCGTACAACTGGGGTGCTTTGCATAGGCGTACTCAGCGCACTCATGTTTCACAAGCTGTGTGGAACCAGGGCAACACCCACGCACGACTATGGTTCCTAAGCAGACGAGTATTCCTATTGGTCCTGTTCAATGTAACCAGCTTGCTATTAACAGATATAATCAATGGACTCAACTTTCAACTGGTAAAACTGAGATGTCTTTGAGGAGGACATAATCAGATTTCCTCAACTCCAACATCACTATGTCAAGACCAAAGCTTTGCTTGAAGCATCATATTGGACATTGATATAATGTTGAAGGAAACAACTGACAAAATGGAAGTGGCAAGGAAGCAAAGTGAAGAGACAAAAGCAAAGAAAATTGCAGCTAAGAAAGTGCTTGCCAAGGCAAAACTTGAATTGGAAGACTAATTACTCAATATTAGTGAAGTGTAAGACAACATATTCAGGGTTTGGTTGGGGTTTAAGGATTGGTTGGGGTTTAGGTTTTGGCTGTGGTTTAGGGTTATGTCGGTAGGCGTACGTACATGGTCTTTAGGGTTAAGGTTTAAGTTGATTTCTTTTTAGTTACTTTTTAGATAGATACTTATAAACGTTAAGTGATTCATTTTTTCTGGGGACGCCCAAGTTCGGCGTCATTGAAGAAGACGCCCAAGTTGGGCGTCATTCAACATGCCCACCAACCGTAAACCATGCAACCAGAACCATGAAACCAACCCTAACCTAACCCTAGCCCAAACGTCATGTACCATGCACACCAAACCCTAAACCCTTAGTCGCAAACCATCGTCACATGACCATGACACCCAACCCTAGCCCAAATGTCACGTACCATGCACACCAAACCCTAAACCCTTAACCACAAACTATCGTCACATGACCATACCCTAAACACAACCTAACCATGCCTAGCATACCCTAATCCCTCAAACGCGAACAGAATCACCACTTGAACGCATGCTTCTCGTCACTCAAAACACCTTCAAAAATCTCTTAAAAAACGAAAAAATACCATAATGATGGCAATTTAGCAGAGACAGAGAACACTGGAAGCCAATATATGAACCAACTGGGGAGCGGGGGGGGGGGGGGGGGGCTATTTACAAAAATGGGGCAGCTGTAACATGCCTGAATTAGGCATGTTACACAGCCCTAGTTTTGTAAATAGTTTTGAAACAACCCCTTAACGGTAAATATTTTGTAAAAAAACACCATTTTGGTTCTTTTGCCATTAGGAGTGACCATGGTGGTGAATTCCAAAATGAACACTTTAAAAAGTTTTGTGAAAATTTTGGAATTAATCACAATTTTTCAGCTCCAAGAACACCACAACAAAATGGTGTTGTGGAGAGGAAAAACAGATCATTAGAAGAGGGAGCAATGACTCTTCTAAATGAAACAAAATTACCTAAGCATTTTTGGGCAGATGCTGTAAGTACGGTTTGTTATACTCTTAATAGAATTCTCATAAGACCCATTTTAAAGAAAACTCCTTATGAAATCTATAAAGGGAGGAAACCAAATATCTCTCACCTTAAGGCATTTGGCTGTAAATGCTTTATTTTGAATAATGGCAAAGACAATCTTGGTAAGTTTGACTCAAAAGCTGATGAGGCTATCTTTCTAGGATATTCCTTGCAAAGTAAGGCTTATAGGGTCTTTAACAAGAGAACTTTTTGTGTTGAAGAGTCTGTACATATTGTATGTGATGAATCTAACCCTTCTCAAGTAGAAGTTTTGAGTGATAATGATGCAAAAAATAAAGATGTAAGACAGCAGCAAATAGAAACCAAACAACTGGAAGAAGATGAAACAAAAGAAGACACAAATCAAGGAACAACTACACCTAAACACAAGGATTGGAGAACCTCAAAAGATCTATCATTAGACAACATAATTGGTGTATCAACTAGATGTTCCTTAAGAAATCTTTGTTGCACGATGGCTTTTGTATCACAAATTGAACCTAATAATGTTGAACAAGCCCTATTAGATGAGTATTGGTTGATTGCCATGCATGAGGAACTAAATCAGTTTAAAAGAAACAATGTTTGGGAACTAGTACCTAGATCTTCCACTCACACACCTATTGGCACAAAGTGGGTATTTAGGAACAAACTGGATGAAAGTGGCATCATAATTAGAAACAAGGCTAGATTGGTTGCAAAAGGTTACAACCAAGAGGAAGGCATTGATTATGATGAAACTTATGCTCCAGTTGCTAGGCTAGAAGCTATTAGATTACTCCTTGCACATGCATGTGTAATGAACTTTAAATTGTTTCAAATGGATGTGAAAAGTGCATTTCTTAATGGTTACATTGATGAAGAGATATATGTTGACCAACCTCCTGGTTTTGTAGATCATCAATATCCTAACCATGTGTACAAATTAAGAAAAGCATTGTATGGATTGAAACAAGCCCCAAAGTCTTGGAATGAGAGACTAAGCAAGTTTTTGCTTGATCAATCATTCTCAAGAGGAGAAGTGGACAAAACTCTGCTCATCAAAAGAAAGAACAAAGATATGCTTATGGTACAAATCTATGTTGATGATATTATTTTTGGTTCTACTAACCATTCCATGTGTAAAGAATTTGCAGCAAGCATGCAAAGTGAATTTGAAATGTCTATGATGGGAGAGCTTACATTCTTCCTTGGCCTTCAAGTTAAACAAATGAAGAATGAAACTTTCCTAAGTCAATCAAAGTATTGTATGGAAATGTTGAAGAAATTTGAAATGGATAGTTGCAAAACTGCAGCAACTCCTATGGGAACTTCCACTTACCTTGATTCACATGAAAGAGGAAAAAGTGTTGATGAGTCAAAGTATAGAGGGATGATTGGATCATTACTCTATCTCACAGCAAGTAGGCCAGACATAATGCTAAGTGTTTGCCTATGTGCTAGATATCAAGCTAATCCAAAGGAGTCTCATCAAATAGCTGTGAAAAAGATCTTCAAATACTTAAAGTCCACACCAAAAGTAGGACTGTGGTATCCCAAAGGTACAACAATCACTTTAATAGGTTATTCTGACTCTGATTTTGCAGGATGCAAATTGGATCGAAAGAGCACAAGTGGTACTTGTCATATTCTAGGAAGCTCTTTGATTTCTTGGCAATGTAAAAAGGAATCTTATGTAGCCTTGTCAACAGCAGAAGCTGAGTACATATCAGTTGGAAGTTGCTATGCTTAATGTCTATGGCTGAAGCAACAACTTCAAGACTTTGGCGTAGAACTTCATCAAAGTCCACTATTATGTGACAACACAAGTGCAATAAATATTTCCAAGAATGCAATCATGCATTCCAGGACAAAGCATATTGAAATAAGACATCATTTCATCAGAGATCATGTACAGAAAGGTAACATCAAAGTTGAATTTGTTGATAGTAAGAATCAATTGGCTGATATCTTTACTAAACCTTTTAGATAGGGAGAGCTTCTTTACATTAAGAAATATGCTTGGAATTTTGGATGAATCAAGTTTATGTTAAGTGACATTACCATGACTACTTTCATTGATTATGAATTGAACTAGACATTGCATGATTAGTAGCAACTCAATTTGATGTAAAGAATACTTGATGTATGCTGCATAAAATTTGTTTTAATGAGTAAAAGCTGATATAATTGATTACAGTATGGTTTTAATCGATTATTTGTTCATACTGTGTTATTTTAAAAAGGAGTCAAAGTTTCTGTAATCGATTACATCATCGGGATAATCGATTATTTTCACTTCGTATTCCAGAAAAATCATGTTAGCTCTGGAATAATCGATTAAAATGATAATTAATCGATTACATGAAGTTTGTAGGCTTTTTACAAATTATGGAACTTCCTGGAATAATCGATTACCACAACAGGATAATCGATTATTCTACCTCTGCTGGTCTGAAAATTCTACCTCACTCTGTCTTAATCGATTAATATGAGTAATAATCAATTACACTTCATCTTCAACAAGCCACCTGCTCTGACATACTCAATTACATCATTTCTGAACTTTGATTTTCAAACTAAAATAATCGATTACACTATCGAAATAATCAATTATTTCTGCAGTTACTGCAAAAATCTGAGAGTTTTCAAAATCACCCAACTATCATTAAGCACGAATTGCTGTAATCAAAGCCATTATAGACGTGATTAAAATCATAACAACTATATTTTTTTCAAATTCTCAACTACCCACTAACCTTAAGTAGCCTATAAATTGAACCTTTGTGAAAATTGGTACCTCACAACCAAATATACTTTGTTTTCTTATCTTCTCTGAAACTCTTAAAATCCCTATGTCTATCTTGATCTTTTGTGTTCTCTATTCGTATCTATTGTAGCCTCATAATGTCTACATCAAAAAGGTCAAGAAATCCAAGAGAAAAGCTGATGCTCAACCTTCTAATCCTGTAGTTCATAGGCTTGACCATTGGTTCACAAATGAAGCAGATAGGATGAACTATATGCAGTTTAACGCAACCAAACTTCTTTGTCCACCCAAATTCCTAAATCCTTCTTGGTTTATTCAAGAAGGTTTTAACTTTCCTCACCTTCTAGAGCAACAAGGCTTAACCAAGTTTGTTCAAATAAAAGGAACATTTTACCCTGACTTGGTTAAGGTCTTCTATACCTGCTCCAAAATCACTATGCACGGAACTATCCTCACTTAAGTAAATGGTGTTGCCATGGAGATTACACCAGAAATTTGGCAAGAGGTAGCTGGTATCACCTTTGATGGTGAACGAAGATTCGAAAAAGAAGCCCAGGGCTAAACAAAATGGAAACTTATAGGAGCATGCTTATTGATGCTCATATGAATGTGAGATTGAGGTTAAGCACAGGCCCTATGACGCATGAGGACACTAAATCATCACCTACATTCTCACTCCAAGGACTTCAAATCATGCTCAAGCTACGGATGGTGATCTTCAAGTTGTTTATGGATTAAAGAAGGGGATAAAGCTTAATTGGATCATGATTATTCAAGAAGTTATGCAGAAATCTAAAAAGGCTAGTAAGCTATCCTTTTCCTTATGTTGTTTTGGTATCTAGATTCATTGACTATTTTCAAGTTGATGTATCAAATGAAGTCATGGATGACACCAATTCTAGCAACAACCAAATTAAGGAAAAGCATCTTACGAAGCTTGGTATGGTTAAAACACCCTATGGCTGGCAAATGGTTGGACAACCTGTGCCATTAAATGAGGAAGATGGAGAAGAAGAAGGAAATGAAGAAGAAGGAAATCAACTGGGAGCAGCTGAAGAAGCTCAAGAAGAACCTGCACCATCTGAATCGCATTATTCACCATTTGAATCTCTAAAGATTCAGAAAATGGATGCTTTGTTTTTCACTCCATCATGAACAAAGGGATGAAGTGAATACTTCCCTTGAAGAACTCAAAACAAGGATGAAAAACATAGAGGACAAGATCTTTAGGGATGAGTCCAGGATGGATTGAGTCTTGTCTTAGCCTGTTTTAAATTTGTTTTAGTTTGTTTTGGTATGCTCTAGTCTGTTTTTGCTTATTTTGTTATGTTTTTGTTATGTTGATTTCAATTTCAGTTCTGGTTTTATTTCCCTTGACATATTAATGAAAGTATTTCCTTTTTCAATTCTTGTCTATCTCTATCTTTTTATTTGATATGCCAAATAGGGGGAGTATATATGATAAATAATGAATTGATGTAAAGGAATAAAGGAATATGATATGTTATGATAATAAAAAGAAATATGATCTTTAAGTCAGGGGGAGTAGGAGTAAAAGAATGAGTAATGAATTGTTTGTTATGAATGATTAATGAATTGATAATATGAATCATGAGATCTTGTAAAAACATCAAGTTTAGATTTAACACTTGATCTTTGCAAGTGCTGAGAAAACTTTTCAGGTTAACAATTTCTTCCTAAGTAGCATGTTTCATCAATTGAGTATTTGACATGCTCAAATCAAAAAGGGGAAAATTGTTAGAAATGAAGAAGATCATGAAGCATCAAGTTGAGGAAGATCATGAAGAATCAAGTTAAGGAGGATTACAAGTTTTGATTTTACATGCCCACTCAAATTGATGGCATATGTATTTGTTCAAGCTTGGTTGGTAATTAAATGCAAAGAAATATAGCAGTTTGAAATTTAAATGGTAATTAAATGCAACCAAAGCACTTTGGCACTGGTTCATATTTAATTTCAACCATGATTGCAGGTTCTCCACACAAGGGATTATGTCCATGTAGAACAGACAAAGCCTGTGGCCAATGTTACCATAAAACCTCGAATGAAGCTTGTGACCTCAGATTCCAGAAACCTCGTGTAGGAACGACCTATATATATTCGTAAAGATCCATTCGGTGGTAGTTTGGCTGGAATATGCAGGGTTTGGATAAAATTATTGAAGAGAGCCAAATGAAAGGCTTTCATAAAAATTCTTGTAGAATCGAGAATAAAGTTTACATTCTGTGCATGTCAGATTATGAATTAGTAACTGCATGTAACATATATATCATATAGAGCATGCATGTGCCATACTTGGTTAATGTTTTCAAAGATTAAAGAATTATTAATATAATTATTCAGTTGATCCTGTGTCTATTTTTACCATCTGTTAATTATATTCAATTTTTTATTTATGCGTCTTTAAATTCTTTTGTGTGTTCCAATAAATACTGCTTTTTACAAGAAACAGCCAAATAAAGAGAAAAAAAAATTAATGGAAACATTCTAAGACCGTTGTTAGCTGAGAACTGTCTTAAAAAGTGTTCTTTTCTAGCAACCATCTTAGAAAAGGCAAAAAAAAAAAAAAGAAAAAAAATTAACGGAAACATTATAAGATGGTTGTTAGATAAGAACCGTCTTAGAAAGTCGCTTTCTAAAATGGTTCTTAGCCAACAACCGTCTTAGAAAAGGCCAAAAAAAATAATTTAACGGACACTTTCTAAGACGGTTCTTAGCTAACAACCGTCTTAGAAAAGGCCAAAAAAAAGAAAAAAAATTAACGAAAACATTCTAAGACGGTTGTTAGCTAACAACTGTCTTAGAAATTCTAAGACGGTTTTTAGCTAACAACCGTCTTAGAAAAACCCAAAAAAGAAAAAAAAAATAACGGACACATTCTAAGACGGTTGTTAGTTAAGAACCCTCTTAGAAAGTGACTTTCTTAGACGATTCTTAGCTAACAACCGTCTTAGAATGCGTTAGTTTAAAAAAAACAAAATACAAACACTATCTAAGACGGTTTTTATTCAATAACCGTTTTAGAAAGTGACTTTCTAAGACGGTTCGGCAACAGTCATTGAAAGACTTAGTTTTCAACGACACCTATCTTCAAAGACAGTTACGGAACCGATGTTGTATGGGGCAAATAACCTTCGTAAAAAGTGCTTTTTGTAGTAGTGTATCATCGTTTAAATGCATAATCTTTGGTATGAATATGTTGAAACTAAGGAAATTGTCATCAATTGATGCATCGTCTGACTTGTGAACAACTGGACAAGTTCATATCAGCAAGAGTGACATTTACCTGTGCTTTATGGTCAAATATATTTTCTTAATTTTAGTATTGCAGTTATAAATATTCACTAGGACCTGGATTTTTATGATGTGGAAGCATTTAAGCTTGCCATGGGAATAAACTTTTTTGTATTATGATAAAGATGAATCCTATTGAATGACTGACTGGCCCATTATCACCTCTTGCATGTCCTCTTCCAGTATAAGTAGCAATTAAGAAAGGTTTGGGATCAAGGTGTGTAATCATCAGTGTCTGGTTATAATATGTATTGCAAAAATGGTTATTTACTGTACTTTGGTCATTACATAATTAGTACTTTACAAATATGAACTTTTCACTGATAATCCTTTTGAATTGTTTCTCTTAAAAAAAAAAACATTTTCCCATGAGCATGTATATTTGTTTAATACTTTTGACCATTCTATTTATAGAGATTGACAGTTTAGTTTACACATAGTGGGAGAAGGTAAGGAAAGGAAGAAAGAACATTAATTTGCCAGTAGAAATGTTGGATGTTTTGGTGTCTGAGGTTTTGACAATTGATGAGTTAGGCTAATTACGGATTGGAAATTGCAACCATTAGGAATCCTTACTACTTACTTTATATTAGGAGCAACTAAATTATCTTTATTCAGGGTACAAGATCTCAACTTTTATTATATGAACGAGAAGTTTCTTTTTGCCTTTTTGAGTTTATTTGAACTTGTGGTGTTCTAATTGTATATATTTTTGTGCAGGTGTCAACCGGTACTACTACATGTGTTTGAATGACCTACTTGCACTTGGCGGTGGGGGTAATTATGCTTTATGCTTTGAAGAAGATTTTTAAGTATTTAATAGTGCTGCTTAGTTCTGTTCCAGTACATTTTAATTGTAATTGAAGTACCACTAGTGGAATCTCTTCTTGAATGCATCCTATTTGGTTAAAAGGTTATCCGGAACTAGTGGACCTTCTGACACATTTGGAAACAAATGTCTAGCTCATAATCCAGAGTTTGAGTTGAAAATATTGAGGTAATGTTCTTACTACTTGTTCTTACCAAAATCTGAAAATTCCACGTGTAGGCAATTAATAAGAAGAGAATATTGCTGATGTCTGCGCTCCTGTAGAGGGTCGACATCCGTGCTCCTATAGCGGTGTTGACAAGGAACCGGACATTGTGTCCGGGATGGCATCTGGAGATTGAATAAGCACCTATTAATGAGGCAATGCTGACAGGGAGCATGGCCACGTGTACATTGACATTTATGAAATGACCACTTGTCATTTTACTATTTTGGATTGTACACTACTAATGTTTGTTTTCTAGCTTACAAAGTTAAAACAAAGTATAAAGTGGCTTTCATCCCCTGCTGGCTGCAGCTCAATCCTATATATATTTTTTGAATTAGATTTTTTGCACTAAAATAATCTCACAATTAATAACTGAGAATAGTATACCACACTAAAATGTTGGCCCCAAAACCTTAGGAAAATAAAAGAGAGTAACGCAGCATGCACATGGACATGATAACCATGCCAAAACATATTTGATAAAAATGTAGGTTGAACCTTGTCAAATAATTATTAATCTTTTATATCACATCAATATCAACAACACCTTTAATCCACATTAATTGGGGTCGGTGGTAGATGAACCCAATGATAAATCGTAAATGAGATAGAAAGCGAAAAGGAGAGGGGAAGAAAAAAAGTGAAAATAGGACAAAAGAGAGAAAAAGGGGTGAAAGGAAGAAGGGAGAAAAGAAGAGGAAAATAACTAAAACAAGGGAATGAATGGAACATAAAACTAATACTAGGTTTAACCCTCCACCAAGCTTATAGCTTTTCTCCACTCCGTCCTAAGACATATCGTCCACCAATCTATATCTCACTCCATTAGGTCTTGTTTAACTACCTTTCCCCAGCTAAGTTTCGGTCGACCTTTACCTCTCTTTGTGTCGAGCTCTTGGTAACAAACTCTTGTTCTTACGAGAGCATCCAGTGGTCGTCTCATAATGTGCCTAAACCACCTTAATCTATGCTCCCTCAGCTTTTCATATACCGGTACAACTGATACCTTTCTTCTAATATCCTCATTTCTTATCTTCTCCATCTTCGTATATCCACACATCCACCTTAACATCCTTATTTCTGCTACCCCTATTTTATGCTCATGTTGCTTATGTGCTGGCCAACATTCCACTCCATATAGCATTGTCGGTCTTACAACTGTTCTATAGAATTTTCCTTTCATGTTAAGGGGAATTTTGCAGTCACCCAAAAACTCCAATGCACTCCTCAATTTCATCCACCCTGCTCTAATTCTATGATTTACATCTTCATCAATCTCACCACTGGTAAGCGATGTCGTATCGCTTCAAAATAATTAAACTATGCTAATTTTGTAACACAAGATTAACCTAGATCGACTCAGAGACACGATCAATATGGTTCCAACTTCAATTCACTAATTAACAGTTGGGGATTTTTGTCAAACAGTTTGCATGAGATAAGTAATAATTGCAAAAAAATGTATAAACGGACATAATTAATAAGAGATATTATAAAACAGATTAAAACGAAAATGAAGAACAGTGAAGAACAGTTGAGAGAAAATAAGAGAAAGAGTTTTAATTCTGAAAACTTAAAAAGGACATGTAAATTATATTTTTGGTAAAATGTAGTGTAATGTTAACTAACTAATTTCACTAGCATATAGTGACTAAATCAGAAGGAAAGAATGGACCATGAATAGGCCCATCTATTCTAATTAATTATGTTATTTACACTAATAAAAATCCAACTCGCAGCCCAAAATTCAAGTGCAATGATTCTGACTTCAAAGCCTAAAATGACCCTCCAAATGACAGAATTGACCTCGTCTTATCATGACAAACTTGTAGATCTTTTCCTTATCTTTCCAAGGACTACTCATATGCTTCATTCGGAGTTATGTAGAGCTTTGTAGGTCCTGTACAAGGAAGATAGGTCAAGTGAGCATAAAATCCGAAAATAAGCAACAATTAGCAATTAAGCTCACTTGCTTGCCTAAGACAATAACTAAATTAGAATGAGAAAATAAAAGTCCAAGAGAAGTCAAATAAGCTAAGAAGAATAGAAAAATATTTAACTAAAAACGTCAATCAACCACCATTTTGCAACATTGATCCCTAAGTATCTAAAAACATTTTTCTTGGGTACCTCTTGACCAAGTAGATGCATTGTGTCTTCATCACCATCTCTTACTCTCAAAAACTCACACTTCATATATTCCATCTTGCTCTTGCTTATCGTGAATCCTTTAAACTCCAAAGTGTTTCTCCACAATTCCAATTTCCTATTATCATCATCTTTGGTCTCATTAATAAGCACAATATCATCTGCAAAAAGCATACACCACGACACTTCCTCTTGAATATCTTTCGTTAGTTAATCCATCACTAAGGCAAAGAGATAAGGACTAACAACTGAACCTTGGTGAACACCTACAGTAATAGGGAAATACCTTGATGTTCCATTACAAGCTTTCACACATGTGGTAGCCCCATCATACATATCCTTGATTGCATTAACATACTTTAATGCTACCTTTTTCTTCTCAAAAATCCACCATAAGACTTCTCTTATGACTCTATCATATTCTTTCTCAAGATCTATGAACATCATATGTAAGTCTTTCTTCTTTTCCCTATACCTTTCCAATAATTGTCTCATCAAGAAGATAGCTTTCATGGTACATCTTCCTGGCATAAATCCAAATTGATTTATGGAAACCTTGGTCTCCCTCCTTAGGCAATGTTCGATAACTCTCTCCCATAACTTCATAGTATGGCTCATGAGCTTGATGCCTCTATAGTTTGAACAATTTTGGATATCTCCCTTGTTTTTGTAAATAGGCACAAGCATACTTTTCCTCCAAGCATTCGAAATCTTATTTGTTTGAAGAATTCTATTAAAAAGATTGGTTAACCATTTTATTGCCACATCTCCCAAGCCTCTCCACACTTCAATAGGGACGTCATTAGGTCCCAAAGCTTTATTATTCTTCATCCTCTTTGAAGTCTCCTTAACTTCATGTGTATTAATTCTGCACACAAATCTTCTATTCAAATCATCAAAAAGTCCTCCAAATCCACCTCACTCTTGTCGTCATTCCCATTAAAATGTTTGTTAAAGTAGTTTAGCCATCATTCGCTTACATCTTCATCCCTTACCAAAAGTTTTTGATTTTTATCCATGATACATCTAACTTGGGTGAAGTCTTTACTCTTCTTATCCCTCATTTTTGCAAGTTTGTGAATACCTTTCTCCCCATCTTTGCTCCTAAGATTTTTATACAAATCGTCAAAAACTTTGCCTTTAACTTCCCGCACTTCTTTCTTTGCATTTTTCCTCGCTACTCTAAACTCTTACAAATTTTCATCATTGGGACACTTATACAAAGATCTAAAGCATTCCTTCTTCTGTTTAATAGCCTCTTACACCTCTCCATTCCACCACCATGTTTCCTTTGTAAGAACTTTGTTTCCTTTACTTTCACCTAGCACCCTCCTTCCCACATTTTGAACGCACATAGTCATCTTATTCCATATTTTATTAGTTTCTCCAATAAACTCCCACGGTCCTTCATGTAACATGTTTTTCTTAAACACTTTATGTTTCTCCTCCTTTAGCTTCCACCATCTTATCCTTGGGTTTTGAGCCTTCTTCCTCAAATTAAGAACTTTGTTGAACCTAACCTCTAGAACTACCAACTTATGTTATATCGCCACACATTCTCTAGGGTAGACCTTGCAGTCAATAAACGAATTTCTATCTTCCTGTCTAGCCATAAAGAAATCAATTTGACTACAATTTTGGCCACTATGATACGTGATAAGATGAAACTTCCTTTTTTGGAAAAAAGTGTTTGCTAGCATCAAATCATAGGCTAGCACAATGTTCAAAACATCTTCTCCAGCCTCATTCCTCGTCCCATAGCCAAAAGCACCATGAATTCTATCAAAACCTCCATTGTTTTTACCAACATGCCCATTTAGATATTCTCCTAGGAAAATCTTCTCCTCTCGTGGGATTCCTCTTAGGACCTCCTCCAAGTCTTCCCAAAATTTGTTCTTTTCATTTGATAATAATTCAACTTGAGGTGCATACACACTAAGGATATTTAAAATTAGACCCCCCACTATAAGCTTAATCATCATAATCCTGTCGCATTTCCTTTTAACATCAACGACTTTATCTCTGAAACTTCTATCGATCATAATTCCAACCCCATTGCGATTCTTGGTTGCACCTATATACCACAACTTGAAACCAATGCCTTCCACTTCCTTGGCCTTTTCTCCAACCCACTTAATTTCTCACAAGCTAATGGAGTGCTTTTAGTTAAGTATTTTTCTATCCTTCTTAGCTTATTTGACTTCTCTTGGACTTTTATTTTCCCATTCTAATTCAGTTTTTGTCTTAGGCAAGTAAGTGGGCTTAATTGCTAATTCTAGCGTATTTTAAGATTTTATGCTCACTTGACCTATCTGCCTTGTATAGGACCTACAGAGCTCTACGGAACTCCGAATGGAGCATTCTAGTAGTCTCTAGAAAGATAATGAAAAGATCTACAAGTTTGTCAGAAATAAGATGAGGCTAATTCTACCATTTGGAGGGTCATTTTGGGCTTCGAAGTCAGAATCACTGCACTTGTATTTTGGGCTGCGAGTTTGATTTTTATTGGTGTAAATAGTAAATAATTAGAATTGATGGGTTTGCTCATGGCCCATTCTTTCCTTCAGACTTAGTCACTATATTTTAATGACATTGAAAAGACTAAAGACATTACATTTTATAAGTAAAAACAATTTTTACATTTCTCTTTTTAAGTTTTTAGAACTTATTTTTCATCAATTGTTCTTGTTCTTCATTTTCGTTTTGTTGTTCTTCCATTTTCGTGCAATTATTTCATGGGGATTTCATTGATGATGATCATGGAAGGTTAAATACTCAATCAATCCAAGAATCCAACCCAAGCAAAAGGAGAATTTGAGTTTTGGTTTGGTATTTCAAATTCTGTTTGAATGTTCACTTTCTTCTTCAATTGTTATTCTGTTTTCATGATTATGAATACTGATAGAGTGCTTTTAGTTAAATTTTTGTCTATCATTCTTAGCTTATTTGACTTCTCTTGTACCTTTATTTTCCTATTCTAATTCAGTTTTTGTCTTAGGCAAGTAAGTGGGTTTAATTGCTAATTGTTGCGTATTTTCGGATTTTTGCTCACTTGACATATCTGACTTGTACAGGACCTATAGAGTGCTACGGAACTCCGAATGGAGTGTTCTAGGAGTCCCTGGAAAGATAATGAAAAGATCTACAAGTTTTTTGCAAATAGCCTGAGGCCAATTTTGTCATTTGGAGGGTCATTCTAAGCTTCGAAGTTAGCACCTCTGAGCTTGTAATTTTGGGCTACAAATTGGACTTTTAGTGGTGTAAATAGTAAATAATTAAAATTGTTGGATTTTGCTTATGGCCCATTATATTTTTAGAACTTAGTCACTATATATTAGTGACATTATGACTCAACTGGAGAAGCTTTTACTTTAGGTTTCATTCAATAAAACAACTTTATTTTTCTCTCTTTTAAGTTTTTAGGATGAAACTCTTGTTTTTCATTTTGTTTCAATTGGTCTTCATTGTTCTTCATTTTCTTCATTTTCATTTTTCTATTCTTCCATTTTCTTGCACTTACTTCATGGGGCTTTCCTTGGTGATGATCATGGAAGGCTAAATCATCAATCAATCCAAGGATCCAACTCAAGCAAGAGAAGAATTGGAGTTCCGGTTTGGTATTTTGAATTCTATTTGAATGTTCACCTTCTTCTTCAATTTCTATTATGTTTTCATGATTATGAATGCATTTAGGATTGAAAGCGAGTTAGAATTATGGATTCATGTCCTAATTTTGAATGATAATCACAAGATTAATTGAATGATATTTTAGTTAGGGTTGTGGTTTCAATTAATTTAGGTGAACTGCTTCTATTGAGATTGAATGAATGTTCATGATAGAATCAACTTATGAGAATGATGATGATTCAAATAGCTTAGTTTGGTGAATTGGATTGATGCTTTCTAATTTGTTTTACTTTACTCCTTGATAATCTTGTTAATTTCTGCATTGTTCTTTAATTTAGGAGTAGGGTTGATGTTTAACTTTGCGCATACCAACTGTTCGACAAAATCTCCCCTTATTATTGCCAATGATTTGAAGCTAGAACCATATAGAACGCATTGTTTTTGATGCGTCTCGACAACGTAATATCAAAACTGGCCCCGTTGTCGGGGACACGGTTCATTGTGTGCTAGCTTTAATTCATTGCAATTAGTTCATAGAAGTAGTTTTAATTCTTGCATTTTTACGTTTTGTTGTACAACTATGCTTGTTACATGATTATGTGCTTGTGGTTGCTGCATTAGCTTTGTATTTGCCCATAAAAACAGAGGAAAACCCAGAAAAATAGAGCAAAATGTCCAGCTGGAGCTAATAGCGTGGCAATTCATGCTAATCGCGCCACCAGCTCGAATCCAGGACCTGATGTTGAAGTCCTGGCGCTAATAGCATGGAATCCATGCTAATTGCGCCATAGATTCGAACATCCCACGCTGATAGCGCAAGTCTCGCGCTAATAGCGTGGGAGTAAAAAAAATAGTTTTTGTTTAAACTTTTTAGGGTTGTTTTTGTGCTTTTTATTGTCTTTTATGAGTTGTGTTGTGTATGACTAGATCCACATCAAGTGAATTGCATTCATTTGATCCTGAGATAGATAGGACATTTCATAGATTAAATAGACATAACATTAGTTTAGATGACTTTGATAGTGTAGTTTTAGACAGTAGCATAGTGTCTTCTAACTTTGATTCTGAATTTACTTCTAAGCATCTTGATATAATGGCTAATAACAACCTAACTCTTAAGGAGTTGGCTACACCTAATGTTGCTTACCAACCTTGGTGTATTCAATATCCTGAGACTGAGGTCAGTTATGAGCTAAAATCTGGACTGATCCATTTGCTTCCAAAGTTTCATGGTCTTGCAAGTGAAGATCCACACAAGCATCTTAAGGAGTTTCATGTAGTGTGTTCCACCATGCGACCACATGACATTCATGAGGATTATGTGAAGATGAAGGGATTTCAATTTTCACTGGACGGTGCGGCCAAGGAGTGGTTGTACCTTCAACCAGATACCATCAACACTTGGACAAATATGAAGAGAAGATTTCTGGAGAAATTCTTCCCAGCATCCAAAACAGCCACCATCCAGGAGGAGATTTGTGGTATAAAACAACAAGTTGGGGAGACATTATATGAGTATTGGGAGAGATTTAACAAGCTGTGTGCTACATGTACTTATCATCAAATCAGTGAGCAATTATTAATTCAGTATTTTTATGAAGGTTTGATGACAGGAGTATGATAGATGCAGCTAGTGGAGGCGCTCTGATGGACAAGACCCCTCTTGCTGCAAGGTAGTTGATTTCTAACATGGCAGTCAATTATCAACAATTTGGCTCTAGAGTTGTTGTAACAATCTCTAAGGTTGCAAATGAAAATTCTGTTTCTATGGTTGCTGATAACCAGAGATTAGAGAACAAATTGACAGAGTTGACATCCCTTGTGAGACAACTTTCCATTGGTCCTGATCCACAACAACAGCAACCTTTCAGGCCTCCACAGCAGCACTTCCAGCCTACCACTGCCAAATGCCAACCTTCCCATTTCAGACAACAGCCACAGTTCCAGCAAGCTGCACCTACACCTGCACAACCTGTGTAAGCCACTTTTGGACCTTCTTTAGAGGACTTGATAAAGCAGATGGCTACGACCAACCTTCAGTTTCAGCAGAATGTCAGTGCTAACATCCAAGACCTCCAGACTCAGATTGGACAGTTAGCTACAATTGTGAACCAGATGCAGCAGCAAGGTTCTGGCAACATTCCTGCACAACCAGTGATTAATCCAAAGAATGTCAATGCCATTACCTTGAGGAATGGCAAGGAACTTCTAGATTCCACAGTTGTTGGTGCTAAATCAGATCCTGTAGAGGAGCATTCTATTTTTCTTCTTAATATCATTGATGCTGCAGTAGATAGTGTAGACATTCCTTATTTACTTTCTGATTTTTCTTCTGAATTTTCTAACTTTGATCTTGGTTCTTGTAATTGTGCTTGTGATGATTCTGTTGTTGTGTGTAATATTTGTGCATAGATTTCCTCTACACTTCACTTGTAACGCCCGGCCACTTGCAGGATCAACGACTGTCCCTACATACCAACACAAGACTTTTCAGTGTGCTTTGTCCTCACTCACACACTTCCTGAGAAACTTCCCAGGAGGTCACCCATCCCAAGATTGCTCCAAGTCAAGCACGCTTAACTGTGGAGTTCTTATGTTATGGGCTACCGAAAAGTAGATGCACCTT
>PYAF01006269.1:88630-99673 GCA_007407185.1 Glycine tomentella | reverse complement strand
GAGCCTTTGTGGATATGTTCTTTCATGTGTGATTTCACCCTTGTGCTAGATTACTCTATGTTTTGCCTTGCCTCTTTTGACATTCCTTGTTGCACATGCTTTGATTGAGATGATTTAGGCCTTCTTTCTTTTAGCCACTAGCCAAATAAACCTATCCTTGTGTTGATATCCATTGTCACCCTCTTTGAGCCTTTAGCCTCTTCTTTCTTGTTTAGCTCATTAAAAATTAAAAAAAAAAAAAAGGAAAACCATGTTATCCTAGCTTTAGGGAGAAAAGGGGCTTTGGAATTGTTTTGGGAGTGGGTTTCAAACAAGTGTGGGGTATTTGTATTTTGTTTTGTTTTGAAAGAGAAGAAAATAAAAAGAGAAAAGAAAGAGTTCAAATAGCAAAAGTTCAAAGAAAAGAGAAAAAAAAATTGTGCATAAGCAAAGAAAAAGAAATATGCAATAAAAGTTGTTATGGTTCATTTTCATCCTTGTAAATTCTTTTAAATTTCATCTTATTGCTTCTACCCCTCTTTTAACTTGTTGGTTTGCTCCCCATTGCCCCTCTTTTCTCTTAAGTTTTAGCCTAAATATATTTTTCTTCTCCACCTTTTCCTTAGCTATTCATTACAAGCTAATAAAGTCCTTTTGATCTTTTGATGCATGTGTATTTCAAGTTGAATGAATTAGAGGCTTGTCAATGCTTGGATGTGCTAGTTACATGTGGTGTTTGAGTGTAAACACAAAGCCATACACATTATTATATGAGGTTGAGTGTTATCCTTTGAGAGATTTATATCACCTTGGTGCATTCTTAATTCTAAACTTGACTACTTTTTCACTTTGCACTTTGTGATCATGTTTTCATGGATTGTTTCTTACCTCAATATTATTCTTCCATCTTTCATCTCTCTCACTTTTGTACATTGTTATGATGCATTGAAAAATATGTGTGCCTTGTTCATACCTTTCTTTAAATATTTGGTTTACTTTAGTCTTTCTTTTAGTTTTGCCCAGGAGTGCAAATGTTCAAGTGTGGGGTATTTAGATAGAGTGCTTTTAGTTAAATTTTTGTCTATCATTTTTAGCTTATTTGACTTCTCTTGGACCTTTATTTTCCTATTCTAATTCAGTTTTTGTCTGAGGCAAGTAAGTGGGCTTAATTGCTAATTGTTGCGTATTCTACGAATGCAGCTTTCTAGGAGTCCCTGGAAAGATAACGAAAGGATCTACAAGTTTGCTGGAAATAGCCCGAGGCCAATTCTATCATTTGGAGGGTCATTCTAACTTCTAAGCTTCGAAGATAGCACCTCTGCACTTGTAATCTTGGGCTGGGAATTAGACTTTTAGTGGTGTAAATAGTAAATAATTAGAATTGTTGGGTTTGTTTATGGCCCATTACATTTTCAGAACTTAGGCACTATATATTAGTGGCATTATGACTCAACTGGAGAAGCTTTTACTTTAGGTTTCATTCAATAACAACAGCTTTTATTTTTCTTTCTTTTAGTTTTTAGAATCAAAACCCTTGTTCCTCATTTTCTCTCATTTGTTCTTCACCTTCTTCATTTTCACCTTGCTATTCTTCTATTTTACTGCACTCATTTCATGGGGCTTTCCATGGTGATGATCATGGAAGCTAAATCATCAATCAATCCAAGGATCCAACTCAAGCAAGAGAAGAATTGGAGTTTCAGTTTGGTATTTCGAATTCTATTTGAATGTTCACATTCTTCTTCAATTTCTATTATGTTTTCATGATTATGAATGCATCTAGGATTGAAAGCGAGTTAGGATTATGAATTCATGCTCTAATTTCGAATGATAATCACAAGATTAATTGAATGATATTTCAATTAGGACTGTGGTTTCAATTAATTTAGGAGTAGAGTCGATTGAACTACTTCTATTGATATTGAATGAATGTTCATGATAGAATCAACTTATGAGAATGATGATGATTCGAATAGCTTGGTTTGGTGAATTGGATTGATGCTTTCTAATCTGTTTTACTTTACTCCTTGATAATCTTGTTAATTTATGCATTGTTCTTTAATTTTAGTTTGTGTTCTTGCATGTTTTACTTTGCACATACCAACTGTTCAACAAAATTCCTCCTTATTATTACCAATAATTTGAAGCTAGAACCATATTGATAGTGTCCCTGTGATACAGAATTAGCTTAGTTAAATTGTTTTTGATGCGTCTCGACAACGCAATATCAAATGCTATTAGGATTCAAAGCAGATTAGGTTATGGATTCATTTCCTAATTTCGAATATTAATCACAGAATAATTGGATGATATTTCAGTTAGGGTTGTGGTTTCAATTAATTTAGGGGTTAATTCGATTGAACTGCTTCTAATGAGATTGAAAGAACTTTCATAATAGGATAAATTTCTGAGAATGATGATGATTCGAATAGCTTGGTGTGGTGAATTGGATTGACGCTTTTAATCTGTTATACATTACCTGTTTTCAATTCTGTTAGTTTCTGCGTTGTCTTTTAATCTTAGTTTACATTTTTGTAAGTTTTAGTTAACGCATATAAACTGTTCGATAAAAATCCCCCTTACTATTATTAGTGAGCTGAAGCTAGAACCATATTGATAGTGTCCCTGAGTCGACCTAGGTTAATCCTGTGCTACAAAATTAGCATAGTTAAATTGTTTTGGAGCGTTACGACAAACGCTTAACAGAACTGGCGCCGTTGCCGGGGACACGGTTCATTGTGTGCTAGCTTTAATTCACCGTAATTAGTTCATAGTAGTAGTAATATATAAAAAAAAAGTTACAATTACTGCATATTTACATTTTGCTGCACAACCACACTTTATTACATAACCACATGAATATTCTTGCTCATTATGAAGTGTGGATGATGTAGTTTCATGTGTGTTGTAAAAAAAACAGAGGAAAAATAGGGGAAAAACATAGTAGTAGTAGGGAGAAAATTAGTGTAGTGTAGTTGTTTTTGTAGTTTCATTTTGCTGTCCAAAATTTTTCAGACTTGTGCAGTTTTGAGTTGCGATTTGTTTCTCAAGGTTTACCCCCCATTTTAAGTAGGAGTTTTGGACCAGTTTTTACAATTTTCGCACGGGCATTCTCGTAATTTCATAGCAAACAATCTCAAAATAAGCTGAAATTTTACCAGAATGTGCAAAAAATTTATACATCAAGTTGAACTTGTTATGTAGTAACACGTTTTCTAGGGGTCCAAATCACGAAATTCCATGGTTTATGCCACTTTTGAGGAGATTTTCTAATTTCAATTTTTAAAAATCACAAAAATCAATCATAATTTTTAGACATTCACTGTTATTTTTTAAGATTTTTTCAAAAAATTTTAGGGCAGTTTTCCAATTTCTATTTCATTTCAGCATACATAGTAAGTAGTATCCTGGTAGAATAGCTGTTTGATATTTATTTGCTGTCTGTGTTTATTGTTCCTTATGAGCTGAACTGTGTATGACTAGGTCCACATCAAGTGAATTACATTCATATGATGCTGAGATAGATAGGACATTTCACAGATTAAACAGACATAATATTAGTTTAGATGACTTTGATAGTGTAGTTTTAGACAATAGCATAGTGTCTTCTGACTTTGTGATATCTGTTGTGCGCCTGATCATCTCACAGATGCATGCCCTACTCTCCAAGAGATAGAGCAACCTGCTGAAGTTTCTACCATGCAACCTGACCAGTCATTCAGACCTCAACAGTAGTATAATCCTTACTCTAACACTTATTATCCTGGTTGGAGAGATCATCCGAATTTGAGGTATGGTCCTAGTCCACAACAACAGCAGCCCTTTAGACCTCCACAGCAGCACTTCCAGCATGCCACCACCAAATACCATCCTCCTCTTTTCAGACAATAGCCACAGTTCCAGCAAGCTGCACCTACACCTGCACAACCTGTGCAGACAAGTTCTGGACCTTCCTTGGAGGATTTGATGAAGCAAATGGCCACCAGCAACATCCAGTTTCAACAAAATGTTAGTGCCACCATCCAAGACCTACAGACTCAGATTGGACGGTTAGCTACAACTGACAACCAGATGCAGCAGCTAGGTTCTAGTAACCTTCCAGCACAACCAATTATTAATCCGAAGAATGTGAGTGCTATTACCTTGAGGAGTCGCACGGAGCTTCCAGATGCTAGTAAAAAAATTGATGATGGTGCCAAAACAGATTCTGCACCAAAACAGATTTCGTTACCTTTCCCTTCTAGAGCCATTTCTGCAAAGAAAGTGTTGGAGCTTGATTCTGATCTGCTTGAGACTTTCAAGAGTGTGGAAGTCAACATTCCCCTCTTGGATGCCATCAAACAAATTCCAAAATATGCAAAGTTCTTGAAGGATTTATGCACCCACAAGAGGAAGCTGAAGGGAAATGAACAAGTGAAGATGAGCAAAAATGTTTCCGCATTGATACAAGACAAAATTGTTGATGTCATTCCACTATCCACCTTGCCACAGAAGTGCAAGGATCCTGACACTTTCACTGTCCCTTGCACCATTGGGGACTGTACTTTTGCAAATGCCATGTGTGATCTCAGAGCTTCCATTAATGTCATGCCTACATCGGTTTACAGATCATTACATCTCAGTGATTTGAAACCCATTGGTGTTGTCATCCACTTAGCCAATAGTAGTGTTGCGCTTCATTTTGGACTTATTGAAGATGTGCTGGTGCGAGTTAATAATTTGATCTTCCCAACAAATTTTTACATTTTGGATATGGAGAATGAGTCTTCCAACCATGGTTCCACATTGATCCTAGGGAGACCATGCTTAATGACAGCCAGGACCAAAATTGATGTATATGCCAGAACTCTTTCCATGGAGTTTGGTGATGACGTTGTCTAGTTTAACCTTTTTGATGCCATGAGACATCCTATAGAGGAGCATTTTGTTTTTCTTCTTGATATCATTGATGCTGCAATAGATAGTGTAGATATTTCTGATTTACTTTCTGATTTTTCTGATCTTTCTTCTGATTTTTCTGATTTTGATCTTGATTCTTGTAATTGTACCTGTGATGATTCTGCTGTTGTGTGTAGTATTTGTGCGTAGATTTCCTTCGCACTTCACTCTGATTGTGTTGCAGGTATAGATACAGGTTCTGAGCCTACTATCCCACTTCCCTTAGCCCCTAGTCTTTCCTTACCTTCCACTATTGAGCCCCCTTCCTTGGAGCTAAAGTCACTACCTGAGCACCTCAAGTGTGCATATTTAGATGATGCTCGGAAGCTTCCCGTCATCATATCTAGTAGTCTATCACTGGAGCATGAATAGAAGTTGATGCATGTTTTGAGAGGCCACAAAAAAGTCATTGGATGGACACTTGCTGATCTTCTTGGAATTAATCCTTCCATCTGCATGCACCGGATACTTTTGCAGGGATTATCTATCTCATCTCAGATAGCACTTGGGTTTCACCTGTCCAAGTGGTTCCTAAGAAGTCGGGTCTCACAGTTGTGAAGAATTAAGATAATGAGTTGATTCCGACTAGAGTGGCCAACAGTTGGCCAGTGTGCATTGATTAGAGGAGACTCAACCAGGCCACTCGCAAGGACCATTTCACTCTTCCTTTCATTGATCAAGTTTTAGAGAGGTTGGCAGGTAAATCACATTATTACTTTCTTGATGGTTTTTCCGGTTACGTGCAAATCCATATTGCACCAGAGGATCAACATAAGACCACATTCACTTGTCTATTTGGCACATTTGCTTACACCCGAATGCTTTTTGGCCTATGCAATGCACCTGGCACCTTCCATAGGTGCATGGTAAGCATCTTTTCTGATTTATTAGAGAGTTTCATGGAGGTGTTTATGGATGATTTCACTGTTTATGGTTCCTCTTTTGATACATGTTTGGATAGTCTCTCTAGAGTGCTTGACAGATGTATTAGGACTAACCTTGTTCTTAACTTTGAGAAATGTCATTTTATGGTGCATGAGGGTATAGTCTTAGGGCATTTGGTCTCTAGTAGAGGTCTTGAGGTCGATAAGGCCAAGATTGATGTGATTACTTCTTTACCTTACCCCGCTTCTGTGCGGGAAGTGCGTTCTTTTCTTAGACATGCTGATTTTAATAGGAGATTCATTCAGGATTTCAGTAAGACTGCATTGCCATTGTCCAAGCTTCTCCAAAAGGACGTAGACTTTACATTTGACCAGCCTTGCAAAGAGGCATTTGAGAGATTGAGGAAGATGCTTACTACCTCTCCCATCATGCGGCCACCAAATTGGGAGCTTCCCTTTGAGCTCATGTGTAATGCATCTAATTATGCACTTGAGCCTGTGTTGTCAACGAGAGTTGATAAACTCTCCCATGTCATTGCTTATGCTTCATACACTTTGGATGCAACCCAAGTTAACTACACCACCATTGAGAAGGAGCTATTGGCCATTGTTTTTGCTTTAGAAAAATTCAGATCTTATTTGCTTTGCTCCCATATCACTATCTTTACTGACCATGCAGCTTTGAAATACCTGTTGAAGAAGCCTGATGCTAAACCTAGATTTATCAGGTGGATGCTTCTTCTTTAGGAATTTGACATTGAGATTAAGGACAGAAGTGGTGCAGAAAACTTGGTTGCTGATCACTTGAGCAGGATTGAGGGACCTCTTGAGTCCTTTCCCATTCGTGATAATTTTTCTGATGAGCATTTGATGCATTTACATCCATCGCATGTCACACCTTGGTTTGCTGACATTGTTAATTTCCTTGTTGCATATGTTATTCCACCTCATGCATCTAGGTCTCAAATAGATACACTTAAGAGTGATGCTAAATATTATGTTTGGGATGATCCTTATTTGTGGAGGTTTGGTAGTGATCAAGTGATCCAAAGGTGTGTGCCTGATCATGAAATTCAGTTTATTCTTCAGTTTTGTCATGGCACACCTATCGGAGGTCATTTTGGTCCTTAGAGGACCGCTAGGAAAGTATTAGACTGTGGGTTCTTTTGGCCCACCTTGTTTAGATATGGTCATCACTTTACCACCACTTGTGAGCCGTGTCAGAGAGCAGGAGGCACAATTACACATAGACATGAGATGCCTCAGCAACCCATTATTTTTTGTGAGATTTTTGATGTCTAGGGTATTGATTTTATGGGTCCATTTCCTGTTTCTCATGGTTTTTCATATATTTTGCTTGCTGTTGATTATGTTTTTAGATGGGTTGAGGCTAAAGCCACAAGAACTAATGATTCTAAAGTTGTTGTAGATTTTATGAGATCCAATATTTTTTGCAGGTTTGGTGTGCCTAGAGCCATTATCAGTGACCAGGGGAGCCATTTCTGTACCTGGTCATTGGCATCCTTGCTTCAGAAGTATGGGTTTGTGCATAAAGTTGCTACAGCTTATCATCTCCAAACTAATGGGGAAGCAGAGGTTTTTTAACAGAGAGATCAAGCAAGTGTTACAGAAGGTGGTGCAACCAAATAGGAAAGGTTGGAGCAAGCTCCTTGAGGATGCTTTATGGGCTCATAGGATCGCTTACCGCACACCTTTGGGGATGTCTCCCTATAGGGTGGTTTTTGGTAAGGCATGCCACCTTCCAGTAGAGATTGAGCACCGTGCTTATTGGGCGGTGAAGAGTTGTAACATGACATTTGATGAAGCGGGTATGCAAGCTTAAGTTGCAAGAGCTTGAGGAGATTCGTTTAGAAGCCTATTAGAACTCCAAGATTAACAAGGAGAGAGTGAAGAAATTCCA
Source organism: Glycine tomentella (assembly GCA_007407185.1). Taxonomy (NCBI): domain Eukaryota; kingdom Viridiplantae; phylum Streptophyta; class Magnoliopsida; order Fabales; family Fabaceae; genus Glycine; species Glycine tomentella. Next base: position 91,951 of record PYAF01006269.1, on the reverse strand, counting down.
TGACTCTAGGATTCTTAGAAAGGAGTTCCATAGTGGCCAAAAAGTGTTATTGTTTAACTCTCGCCTTAAGCTTATTTCCAGTAAACTTTGATCTAGATGGGATGGACCTTTTGTTATTACTAATGTTTTTCCCCATGGTGCAGTTGAGATTAAAAATGAAGTTACCAGCAAAGTCTTCAAGGTCAATGGCCAACAACTCAAAGCATTTCATGAGAGCCCTCAAGTGGAGAAGGAGCTTGTGGAGAACATCTCTTTGGTCCTGTCAATTTTGTGTGAATGACTTTTGGGGAGTTTCATTTTCCTTTCTTTTATCTGTTGTCTCTTTGTTTGCATTTCTTTGCATGCTTACATTGAAGACAATGTGCATTTCAAGTGGGGGTGAAGGATCCTAAAAATCTGTTTCTCTAGTTATTTTCTATTTTCTTTTTTCTATTTACGTTTTGTTGCTGTCTATTTTTCATTGTCTGTTGGTTTCTATTTTCTGTTTATCTGTCTGTATGTATTCTGTTTTTCTGTTTTAGTTTTTGAATCCGTATGTTTTTGTTGTCTGTTTCTATTTGTTGTTTCTGTTTTGTTGCTGTTTTTATTGAAATTAGACACTTTTTCGTATTTTTCATAGGATTTCTAACTTGTATAAATTGTGAGAAATGTTAAAAAGTTGGTTGGATTGAGAGGTTTCATACTTGATGTGAATCATTGTTGCAATTGTTAAAGTGATAAGTAGGCTTGAGAAATAGAATTTAAGATGAACCATGTGTGATAGAATTATGCCTTTTGAGTTTTTGAGCCTTTGTGGATATTCTTGTACTAGATTACTCTATGTTTTGTCATGCCTCTTTTGACATTCCTTGTTGCACATGTTTTGATTGACATGATTTAGGCCTTCTTTCTTTTAGCCACTAGTCAAATAAACATATCCTTGTGTTGATATTCATTGTCACCCTTTTTGAGCCTTTAGCCTTTTCTTTCTTGTATAGCTCATTGCAAACTAAAAAAAAATAATAAATAATGGAAAACCATGTTATCCTAGCTTTAGGGAGAGAAGGGGCTTTGGAATTGTTTTGAGAGTGGGTTTCAAGCAAGTGTGGGGTATTTTGATTTTGTTTTGATTTGGAAGAAAAAAAATGATGATGAGAAAAAAAGAAAAAAAAAGTTTAAATAGCAAAAGTTCAAAGAAAAGGAAAATTTGTGTATAAGAAAAGAAAAAGAAATACAAGAAAAAAAATGCAATAAAAGTTGTTGTGGTTCATTTTCATTCTTGTAAATTTCTTTAAATTTCATTTCTTTGTTTTTACCCCTCTTTTAACTTGTTGGCTTGCTCCCCATTGCCCCTCTTTTCTCTTAAGTTTGAGCTTAAATATCATTTTCTTATCCACTTTTACCTAAGCCATTCATTACAAGCTAATAAAGTCCTTTTGATCTTTTGATGCATGTGTATTTCAAGTTGAATGAATTAGAGTCTTGTCAATGCCTGGATGTGCTATTTACATGTGGTGTTTGAGTGTAAATACAAGCCATACACATTTTATGAGGTTGAGTGTCGCCCTTTGAGAGGATTCTATCACCTTGGTGCATTCTTAATTCTAAACTTGGCTACTTTTTCACTTTGCACTTTGTGATCATGTTTTCATGGATTGTTTGTTACCTTAATATTATTCTTCCATATGTCATATCTCTCACTTTTGTGCATTTCTATGATCCATTGAAAAATATGTGCCTTGCTCATACCCTTTCTTTAAATTTTTGGTTTACTTTAGTTTGAATTTTTCTCTTAGTCTTTCTTTTAGTTTTGCCCAAGAATGCAAATGTTTAAGTCTGGGGTATTTTAAAGGAGTGCTTTTAGTTAAATATTTTTCTATCCTTCTTAGCTTATTTGACTTCTCTTGGACTTTTATTTTCCCATTCTAATTCAGTTTTTGTCTTAGGCAAGTAAGTGGGCTTAATTGCTAATTGTAGCTTATTTTCGGATTTTATGTTCACTTGACCTATCTGCCTTGTATAGGACCTACAGAGCTTTATCGAACTCTAAATGGAGCGTTCTAGTAGTCCCAAGAAAGATAACGAAAAGATCTACAAGTTTGTCAGAAATAAGCCGAGGCTAATTCTGCCATTTGGAGGGTCATTTTGGGCTTTGAAATTAGAATCACTGCACTTGTATTTTGGGCTACGAGTTTGATTTTTATTGTTGTAAATAGTAAATAATTAGAATTGATGGGTTTGCTCATGGCCCATTATTTCCTTCAGACCTAGTCACTATATTTTAGTGGCATTGTAAAGACTGAAGACATTACATTTTATTAGTAAAAATAGTTTTTCCATTTCTCTTTTTAAGTTTTTAGAATCAAAACCCTTGCTCTTATTTTCTCTCAATTGTTCTTCCTTGTTCTTCTTTTTGGTTTGTTGTTCTTCCATTTTTGTGCAATTATTTCATGGGGCTTTCATTGATGATGATCATGGAAGGTTAAATACTCAATCAATCCAAGGATCCAACCCAAGCAAAAGGAGAATTTGAGTTCTAGTTTGGAATTTCGAATTTTGTTTGAATGTTCACTTTCTTCTTCAATTGCTATTATGTTTTCATGATTATGAATGCGTTTAGAATTGAAAGCGGATTAGGTTATGGATTCATTTCCTAATTTCGAATATTAATCACAGAATAATTGGATGATATTTCAGTTAGGGTTGTGGTTTCAATTATTTTAGGGGTTAATTCGATTGAATTGCTTCTAATGAGATTGAACGAACTTTCATAATAGAATAAATTTCTGAGAACGATGATGATTCGAATAGCTTGGTGTGCTGAATTGGATTGATGCTTTTAATCTGTTTTACATTACCTCTTTTCAAATCGGTTAGTTTCTGCGTTGTTTTTTAATCTTAGTTTACGTTTTTGCAAGTTTTATTTAATGCATATAAACTGTTCGATAAAAATCTCCCTTACTATTATTAGTGAGCTGAAGCTAGAACCATATTGATAATGTCTCTGAGTCGACCTAGGTTAATCCTGTGTTACAGAATTAGCGTAGTTAAATTGTTTTAGAGCGCTACGGCAAACGCGTATCACAAGCAAACAATATTCACTTTCCTTCTGGCAAAAACATTTGCTAACTCCCTCAGTTTACTGATGTGTTGCAAACACATCTAGTTTTTAGTATAGTTTTAGGATAGATTTCAATTAAATATGAAGGAAATAGAATGAAATTAAGTTAGTTTACTATTTTAATTGCTTTGAATTAATTTTAATACCATTTAAGCATTTTGCAGGCAAAAAGGAGGAAAATCAAGCAATTGAAGAAAACCAAGTCTGAAGTCCCACGCTAT
>PYAF01006269.1:73167-88530 GCA_007407185.1 Glycine tomentella | reverse complement strand
ATATGGACTGTATTATGGATTGTAATAATTGTACCGTGGTGAGGACAAATAGTTTATGCTACAAATCAATCATTTGAAGTAAGGAAGAAAAGAATTTTTCGAGAAAAATTTATAACTAAAATCATTCTAATACAAAGTGGACACATAATTTTAATTAAAATCAATCGAGCACGAGAGAGTCATGAGAGGCGTTACAGTTTTTACATGAAGTAATATAGTTTTAGCCATTAGAGAAGATTCACAGCCCTAGGAATCAAGAGTTGAAGCCAAGCTACTGCATAACCATGAATTATATTATTGCTTTGGTGTTATTGAGGCCTATGGCAAGCTAAGCATTTCATTATGGGAAGGCCATGAACTGATGAGTTATCCTCTGTAATTTGACTGGTATTGAAATATATGTTTTGTTTGTTTTAATTCTTTTCTATTCTTGATTTTATCTTAATTGGAATTGATCACTTCAATTAAGTATTGAGGGTTAGGATTTACAATGGGAACGTTGGGATTCTAATTACTGACCTGAAAAGAATAACAGTCATTCTTCACTTAGGAATAGGGATGCGTGAGTGCGGATTTTATAATATGATCTTTTGCATGCTTAACTTGATAGAATTCACCAAGGAATTGGGTTTTTGAATTAGGTTAAAGGGTTAATTCACTAAGGAATTAGGAAGTAACTAGTTTAGAAAAGACTTATTCTCCGAGCAATCAAAACACGAAACCATATGATTTATTCTCTTAATGCTTAATTTGACAGAATCGCTCAGGGTTTAGGATTCTTGATCTAATTAAAGGGTGAAATCGCTAGTTATCTAGGGTTTACAAATTTAGTAGAGATTTATTATTATATGTATACTTTAAAGTAACAATTCAGTCAAGTGAAAGGGGTGATACTTAGAAGGGAGTGTGCCTGACCATAATCTTTCTCTATTGGTAAATTTCCATTACTTTTACTGCACTTTACTTTACTGTTATTTGCTATTTTTCCAACACAACATTCAACAAACTTTCTTTTTAATCGATTTACGTTTTCAATCATATTGATTTATTATTGTGGAATTACTCCAATCCCTGTGGAGACGATAACTTACTTACCTACTGTATTACTTGTTAACGATCGGTGCACTTGCCGTAATCGCGCAACATTTACCCGTTAATGTTCCTATGTTCCAACTTCTCAATTTCATCCTAAACCCCTGGGCGGTGTTTGCTTGCCACGCTCGCTCATCTACGTGTTGGGACCCTTGCCTTCTTGTTACGAAATCCGAGTGAAGATCTAGCGCCTTGCCTTTCGGCATGGACCCTAGCTCACTTATCACTACATCCCGGGATCGATGTAGCACCTTGCCTTGTGGCAAGGACCCTAGCTCATTTTTTGATACACCCGGAGCTCAATGTAACGCGTTGTTATAAAGGGAACGCCCCCCAATGAAATATCATAAGGGTTCATCACATAAAAAATAGCTAGTTTTTTATGACCGATTCGCAACCCCTGACGCCAACCCTCCTCCTTTATCCTGGCTTGGGACAGGCCATGCATGTAGCCACATATAAGCAGAGTATTATTTTTATTTTTCAGAATGAGAAAAATATAGTCATTTTATTTTTATTTTTTTTAAGTCATTCTAAGACGATTCTTTGAAAAACCGTCTTAGAAGGTCTATATTCTAAGACGGTTTTCCCAAAAAAACCATCTTCGAATCCTGAAATTTTAATTATTTTATAAAAATCATTCTAAGACAGTTCTTTGCAAAAGCATCTTAGAATCCTCAATGTTAATTTTTCTTTAAAAAAAATATTGTAAGACGGTTCTTTGAAAAACTATCTTAGAAAGTTTACATTCTAAGATAATTTTCTGGAAAATCGTCTTAGAAAGTTTACATTCTAAAACGGTTCTCTGGAAAACCGTCTTAGAATGTTTACTTTCTAAGATGGTTTTTTTGTCAATTTTTTATAAAAAAAAAGACATTCTAAGTCATTCCTCTGGAAAACCGTCTTAGACGGGCTACATTCTAAGGCGGTTTTTTTGCAAAAGTCATCTTAATTTACAAAATCGTCTTAGAAATTGAAAATTTTAAGACCGTTTTGAAAACCGTTGTGGAAAGTCTTGACTTTCCACTACATTGGCTTCAAAGACGGTTTAAGAACCGTCGTAAAAGGCTCTTCAGAATCGTTGTAAAAGTCTACTTTTATAGTAGTGATAGGCCATGAGACATCCTGTAAAGGAACATTCTATCAACCTCCTTGATTTCCTCGGGGAAGAAAAGAGCAAACAAGGAGGCGTGATCCACAAAGGACAACTATTTAAATCCAACACCATTAAGCACAGGCCTCTCCTCCATCGGCTCTGCAAACAAGGACTGAAAATGCCGCACAATCTCTCCTTTCATTACCCGCACATCCTCCACCCACGCTTCACCCACCTAGTGACCCACTAAGAAGTTCCTTCAAGACCTCTATCTTAGGGAAGCATGAAACTAACAAGAATTAGCATCACGTACCCTCCCTAATCCACCTAACTCGCGACTTTTGAGCCAACATACTTTCCTTGGCTCGCACCTTCCTCCAGAACTCTGAGACAAGCATTCGACATTGCTCACTATCCACCAACATCTCATCGCACAACCTCTAGTCTAACTCATCCATATCATCCCCAAAGCGAAAATCTCCATAGACAAATAACGATAGACCTCTCGCTACCACACCCTAATCATTGCCTTCAGAAGCTTTAGCTTATCCTTAAATACAAAAGATTTCCACCTAGTAGCCCCACAAAACCATGATGCTCCAGCCAACTATTAAAGAACTTAAAAGACTTCAAACCCTAGTCCTACAGGCCAATATGCAATGCTATCAGACAATGATAAAAAAATGTCCCTCTTCCCCAACCATTAGGAAGACACCCCCCCCCCCTCCCCCCACAGCTTGATCAAATCTTGAGACACAAGAAACCAATCCAATCTACTCATAGCAAAACAGTCAGCAAGTAAACCTTTTCTCCACAACTGTCACATCCACAAGCCTCATCTGGTCAATAAACTCCTGGAACTCTGCATGTTCCCCTTGCTCCACCTGAGAGCCACAACCTTGTTGCTCTCTATTGGATGATACCACATTAAAGTCCCCATTTATGCTTACCTGCTAAGTTGCAAGGTGAGTAAACGTTAATGAAGTGGAAAACAGACCCGATTTTAATGCAAGCAGTGCAAAAAACCACAAAACCAACTCCAAAGAAATGATACTTCACCTCCACCACCCCCTTCTTCCAAAGACACAGAATCCCGCTAGACCAATCAACAGATGGCCTTGCCATCCAATCAAAATCTATACCACCCCATAAACTCCTTAGCGCACCATTAGAAAGCACTGAACACTTAGTCTCTTGGAAAAAGCTCATAATTGTCCCTTCCTCTCTTATAAGGGACCACAACCTAGCATGCTTAGCCCGGTCCCCTATCCCCCTCACGTTTAGTGAGAGGACCTTTATGGGGGAACCATTGGCTTCCCCCTAGAAACCATTGCCTCACGCTCTCTAGCTTCCTACTTTTGGATCCACCTAGTCCACTTCTCATCTGACCCCTTAGCCTCCAAACCCCAAGCACTAACCATCGACCACACATGTTGGGCCACTGCATCATTAGAATGATCCACAACCCTGGGAGTAGTCGGAACACTAGTAGATCTGCTCAACTCACCCTGACTGGATCTCAGAACCATCCAGCTTCGTCTTGGTTGGGGGTCTGAAGACACAACCTCCCTCTAAACCTCCTCTATAACCCTAACAGCATGGCTACTATAGCCTGTCAACTCTATCGTAACCGAAACAATCCTAAGATTTATATTATATCTTGTTTTTATCTCAAGTTTGCTACATTATTAGGCTTACAAGTTACCGTACCCAGGGTCTTTCTTGCTTTGTCTTCATATAAGCCTTCATGATTTTGTGCTTAAAAGGTGACTCATGGATTAAGGAAGAAAAACATTTAGAAACTACTATTGAAATTTGAAATTAATTCCTAAAGCATGTGACTTGTTTTAGTGTACCACAATAGTAGCCCTTAATGAAGGTTGAGGGACTAAAGGTTTTAACAACCTCACTTTCCCATCCTTTCTAGTATTCCAATATTTGGAAGGAAAAAAAATGAAAAGGAGATATTTTAGTTCCCTCATTTTCCCTCCTATCTCCTCTCAATTTTAAATCAAATGAAGTAAAATTATAAATAAATGAATAATAAATATTTGAGAGGGCCTAAAATATTTTTTAACTAAATTCAGGTTAAACAAGATCATAGAGCCAAGTCTAGGACATTATTTCTATCATAAATGAAATTGAATTATCAATATCAGGCATTCATGAAATACGTAATACTCAGCAAAATTATATCTATTAACGTGTGGGATAGAGGAAGGGGTCCTCATTTTTTAAAAAAAATTACATATGTTCTAATTTGTTATTAAAACAAAAGTATATAGTTTTATAATTTATTAATATAATAATAGTGTGTCAATTTATTTATTTTTGGTCCTCCATTAAAAAAATAAAATTGATCTAACCCAAATTATTAATGATGTGCCAGTTGACATGGATGACACGGAGAGAAAGATGAAAACAAAATTGCACATTTGCAAAAGATGATGCACATTAGCACCACAAAACGAAGAGGTATTGTAGAAAAAACAAAACCGTTTTTCATTTTCCGAAAATAATTTGAACAGGCGTGTGGCTGTTCCTCCATTTTTCTGTGAGAAAATTTCTTAAAAACTAAACTAAAAGACAAGATTTGTAGTATGCCCAAAGGCCAAAATTTCAGCCACATTTGCACAAAAGAAAATCATAGAAGGGCAAAGTTATGTTCTTCCTTCCCGTATTTTATGCCAGCTCGGGACCAGAAGGTAGCGCCTCGTAACCATCATGGTGCATTGTAGCATCTCTTTCAACTGGGATGCACTTGAGTATAGCAGATATAGGCATGCTAAATGCTCCGATTACGACACTGAGCACCCAGAATTGCCAGCTTAATGGCACTGTACTGGCAAATGTTCCCAGGAACTCAACTATGAGTACTTGGAACACCACTGTGGAGAAGATCACCGTGAAAAATATCCAGCTCTCAAACATGCCTTTGAATATGTTTATCTTTTCGATTTCTCGGCTGTTTATCTCGTTGAAAACCTAACAAAAGAATGAGTGACAAAGGGGAAAAACAAACAAAATAAGCACAATGCAATGGAACTTGATCATTTTATACATCATCTTGAATGGTTTACAATAGTATTTAATTGAGGAATCATAGAGGCAATAGCAAAGATATTAACATGTTAAAACTGAGTTTTATAGGCAATTAGGCATGCACTGTCACCATCATCATTAGTATGACTATTAAGTTTGTGATTGAATATGTCAGTTCAAGTATTATTTATTCTAAAAAATTTCAGTAAATCATCAATACACCCAAAAAGAGGGAGTTTCCGTTATTCACATTGTCATATATCTTATTTTCACGTAAAGGTCAAGTATAATAGTAACAATAATATTTGATTCAAATTACAGAATCCATAACAAATAAAGATTATTATGACACATTGTTCTAAAGCTTTATTATATCTTTTAATCATGTTCAACTTTTCTTCCACTTTTTATCCACTATTAGGATTAAAACGTCATGTGGTTTCTTTAAAAAGGCTAACCATCTATTTGCCAATTACAATCATCAGTGTTAGTGAGGATGCATGTGATACTTTACCTGGCAAAATACAAAGGAGTTGAATATCAAAGTGTTGAGCACTATAGTTGCATCTGGACGATTAATTCTCAGTAGCCTCTTCCCATCAAAAGTGAGGACCGCAAGGACAATTAGTTGATATAAACTTTGACCAAAAATATTCCTCCACATGGGTTTGGTGATAAAATTTGTTGTCCTTCCAACTGGGGGTCTTAGCATAAGTCCATCATTGGGAGGTTCAGTGGCCAAAGCCAATGCACCCAGAGTGTCCATAATCAGGTTGACCCAAAGCAACTGAACAGCTGTGAGGGGAGCAGATCCTGAATATAAGGAAGAAAACAAAATTGGTTGTTCATTGAAACAGATTCAACAACACTGCAGTGGAAACAAAATGTTTATGAATCAACAAACCTGTGATGCATGCAGAAACAAAGTTAATAATCAGAGCAACAATATTGACTGTTAACTGAAACTGCACAAATTTTTGAATGTTTATGTATATGGCCCGTCCCCATTTGGCCACATTTACAATAGTAGTGAAGTTATCATCCATTATAATGACATCAGCATTTTCTTTGGCAACCTGTAAAAGGTATAATTTCAAAAAAGGAAAAATAGTATTAGTGATAACATCAACCAGGTAATAATATAAAATACACATCGAAACAAATAGGATGAGGATTTCAAAAATAAAAAAGGCACAACACAAAATAGGAGATTATGTCCTGGAAAGGCATCAATGTTTACAACTATGACAAGGATTTCGAAAAACTGCAGTTTTCTTTTTCTATACTGCTTCCTGAAATAGATAATAACAGACTTGTTTAACAGTCAGTCTCATCTACCAAAGGATGTAGTCTGGCTCCACTCTAAACAGAAAGTGAAGTAGGGGCAAGAGGGAAAACGAAAATGTATAACATCAATTAAGAAATATATAATGTAACTAGAACAAAGGATAATAGTTTGTCTTAAACAAGATGCCAAGCAACTAAGCAAAAACAGTACAAAGAACTGCTACACTTAATACCATCAGACACACCATAGTAAACAAATCATGGGCACAAACCTCAGTTCCAGCTATGCCCATAGCAAGCCCAATGTCCGACTCATGCAGTGCAGGAGCATCATTGGTTCCATCACCAGTAACAGCTACAACCTCGCCAAACATTTTCCTCAAATTGGTTACCAAGGTATGCTTGTCAAGTGGTAAGGATCGCGCCATAACCTGAAACCATGTTAAGCACATAAGAAAGACAGGCATCGTAAATGACTATTGAAAATCACAGAACTTACAACGAGATCACAACCTGAATTCTTGGTATAATACTCTTCATTTGCTCTGTAGACAAGTCCTGAAACTGGGGTCCTTCGATGGCCACACCATCCTCTGTAAGAATGCCACATTCTCTAGCTATAGCCCTGGCTGTATTTATGTTATCACCGGTTACCATGCGGACAGTTATTCCAGCAGCTAAACAAGTTTTAACAGCTTCCCTAACCCCAGGGCGCACAGGATCCTTGATTCCCACAATGGCTATCAGAGTATAGCTATCTTCAGGGATACTGGCTTCTCCTTGGGTTTCATTTACATCTTTGACAGCTAAACAAAGAGTTCTCAAAGCTTCAGAGGCAAATCCATTTATAATGTCAGAGACTTTCTTTGCCTCCTCATCAGAAAGATCAACAGCTGTTCCATTTCGGTCAATAACTTTGTTACACAATTTTAATACTATTTCTGATGCACCTTTGCAGAAAGCTTGGACACTTCCATCAGGAAGACCGACTAGCACAGACATCTTCTTCCGCACTGAATTGAAAGGCTCAACCTTAAGTATCTTATATGTTCCACGCTGTGCTTCAAAATCACCACCTGAAAGCAAACCAAATTCTAACAATGCTGATTCTGTTGGTGTTCCCAATATTGTCGTTTTTCCATCTTTGTCCTTAACAACTTCGGAAGAAGTATTTTGAAATATAGACTGCAAAAGGATGCTTAAAACTTCTTCGGATATCTCAGTCTTTAGTTTGTCAACACTCTCATTACCTTTAATCTCATTGCTCTTTCCACATATCCAAATTTTATTAACCACCATATGGTTAGTGGTCAATGTTCCTGTTTTATCTGTGCAGATGCAGGTCGCTGAACCCATAGTCTCACAAGCAGAAAGATGTCTCACAAGTGCTTTATCCTTCATTAACTTTTTCATCGCAAAAGCAAGACTGAGTGTCACAGCTAATGGCAGTCCTTCAGGAATTGCAACAACTATTATGGTTACCGCAATAGCAAAGTAGTCCAGCAGCTTCAATGCATCATTTGAAGACCAACTAGCAAACTCACCACGAACTGCTTTTTCAACAGCAAACCTTATTGTCAGCACCACAAATGTCAGCACAGAAAAAGTCAAACCAATTTTACCAATAACTGTAGCAACTCCATTCAATTTCACTTGCAGTGGAGTCTCATCCTCTCCTCCCTCACTTAGAGTCTCCATCAACTTTCCCCATTCAGTCCTCATGCCAACAGTTGTAACGATCATCTTCCCCTGACCATCTTGTACTTTGGTTCCTGAAAGAAGAAAAGGTCTTTTTTCATCTATATTTACTGGTTCGCTCTCCCCTGTCAAACTTGACTCATCAATTACCAAAGAGTATCCTGATATATAAATTCCATCAGCTGGAACTTGATCACCAGTTGACAAATGAACAATATCTCCCACAACCAAATCATAAATTGAGATCTTCTGTCTTTTTCTGTCCCTCGTGACCTGAACAAAGATCTTTTTCTTTTCTTTGTCCAAATCCCTGAACTGCAGGGATTGCTGGTAGTCACTGATAGCAGTAACAATGACCACCAAGAATATACTAAGTATGATTCCCAGACCATCATAAACACCTTTTGGCCACCCTTCAGTGGGAAGCCCTATAGCTATAGAAACTATAGCACAAACCATGAGAATTATTAGTGTTAAGTCATGCAGTGCTTCCCAAACAAACATGAGGAAGCTTTTAGAAGGTTTCTCAGTATAACGGTTGACTCCATAAATCTCTTGCCTTGTATCTATACTGTCTTGACCAACACCGTCATAGACTGAGGCACTGAGTTTCTCTATAATCCCTTCAACCTGACCAATTTTTTTATAGTTCGTGTAATCATGGCCTCGAACAACTGATGCAATATCATCTGGTTCAATACCAAAACCAGCTTCTATCGTCTTTTCTGACACCTTGTATTCAGCTTGAGGAAGAGCTGCAGTAGAAAACCACATGAACCAAGAGAAAGACCACACATTAAGAAAAGTGATTAGTTCTAAAGCAATCATAATCCCATATGAATTTTAAAATTTTAATTATAAAAATTGGAGCACCTTACCGCTGATAAATTGATCTGCTGCCCGTTGAACATTGAAAGCGGTCCGAATCTTGCTCTGATGGAGTAAATAAATATAATATTGTCAAACTAGATAACAAATTATCAATGTATATCAAAAAAAAAAATATTTAATAGGGGAATAACGGTCATTGCATCTGGTAGAGGTCATTGCCATGCATTTAGCACATGAATGACACATCCTTACTATAAAATTTAAATCAAAATACATTATCCTGTATCATATCTTGCCTACAGGCATTCCATAAAATCATTGCTAAAATTGAACTTTGTAATATTTATGTGAATTCTTTCTAGCAAAATGGGTTGAATTTTATGATCAAATAAAATTTGTTGTGGTATCCACTTGTAGAATTCTGAACACGTAACAAGCTAGCTAGCAACAAGAGAAAATGTTGTAGGATAGCCTTGAATGTCATCATCTTCAACTAGCTTCATTTTTCATATGAATTTGTAATAGCGAAGATTTATTGTGATGCAAGAGGATTGTGGTTCACACTACTATAGGAGCAATCTACCGTTATACAATACAGATCTAAAATAGAAACTGTAGCTGTTACAAAATATAATAAATAAATAAAAATGTTGCCTGAGTACTGTTGAGACTTTGTAATTTGTCTCCTTTTCTTTTTATCCAAATTACCTAAGAAAATTAAAATTAGATCTATTCTAGGGGCTGGGATTTGTTTCAAATTAGAATTAGAACATTTGCCTTACGTAATATGACTGATAAACATCAAAATGAAATCCTCAACTTTTTGCATTCACGGTCCCTGATACGGTTAACAATATTTATTCCTCCCAGCTCTCCTCTATCGTTTTCATATATAGTTATGATGAACTTCAAGATTTGAGTCATTTTGACTTCTCTTAGATGAGTCCTCAAACATTAGAGAGAAAAAAAAAATAAAAGAATCTAAATCATGGGATAATTAATGATTGATACAACATCCACTAGCATAACCAATCATTAATTTATTAAAATTCCAAGTCTTTTAATTTTATAATGAATTATTGAAAATTCTTTCTAGTGATCAGCATCTTTTGGTCTTTAGGCCCTTCGTAACCGATAGACTTGTTAGATTCCAGATAATCCAAGCTCAGCCAGATAGATTCCAGCTAATCCAAGCTCAGCCAGATAGATTGTTTGGAATTTGGATGGGGGACCAAAGAAGATAGAGAAGAAAAAAACACAAAACAACAAAATATTTTGTTTTATTTAATTAAAGGGAAATACTTTACTTTTCACTTATTTTCATTTAAATCTATTTTTATTTTCTGTCCATCCTGCCTAACATTGTGCTCAATTCACATCACAAAGTAAATGCATGCTAAATTTTACTCCCTCAAAGAATATCTGCTAATTTCTTTATTCTTTGTTTGCTCATGGTAATTTCCAGGAAGCTTCGTTTTCTCGAAGTTATCACTACATTGAATTAAAAAATAAAAATAAAAAAGTTAATTTTATAATAAGGGTTGGTCATACTAAAAGTAAAATCTCTATTTTCATTTTTCAATGCCACGCAAGAAACACGACAAACAAAATTTCACATTCTTAGGTGCGCCTCAACCTCAATAGTCACGTTAGCAGCCGTCCATCCAACTTACTCCAATAAAAATTCTAAAATCAAACAATCTTTTTATTGAGATTCAACGCTATCGAACGGCATAAACAACATGTTAGACACTATGCAGTGAACCCAGTCCATGCATACATTCTATTCCCTCCATTTCAATTTCTATTTTTAAGATCTAATTATCTAATTCAGATTAAAAAACACGACCTATTTATTATATTATCATTATATAAATATACCACACGAATATAGTGAGATGCTATTATCTTCATCTCTACTTGAAAGATGCACAGTGCATATATATATATATATATATATATATATATATATATATATATATAAAATTACAAATAATCCACTTAAGAAATAAAAAATAACTAACTTTCATTAATATTTTAATTTAATTCACTTAAAATTAAAAGAAAATGTTGCATGTTTATTAAACAATATTTTACATAATTTTTCATATTAAATACAGTAATTTTAAGATTTTTTTTCTTATATTTTAAATTAAACTTAATTCTTTTCCATTTGAATATATATTCTAAAATGGATAACCAGTATAAATTTATATTTAATATTTGGGTATTGTTTCGTTTGGATGAATTTGGTTTCGGTGAAGTTTGATAAATTAATTAAAAATCACATTTGTATTTGAATTTTAAAAAAAATCTGTAAAAAAATAAAATAAAATAAGAGCAAATAACATTAAATAAACTTTATATTTTAAAGAACTTATACATTAACGAACACTTAAAGCTTTCGGTGACTTTTCAACGAACACTAAAAACTTTCGGTGACTTTTCAACGAACACTAAAAACTTTTGACTCTCGTCTAGGAGCATTCGATTTCGATCTGTTTCGTTTCGTTTACAAAAAAATCGATTTAACTTTGTTTTCTTCTTTTCAAGTATCTACTACTATGTATTACGATTTAACAGTAATTTTTCAGTATCTTACTTTTCATATGAACCTTTCCATTTTTCTTTTTCTTTTACAAAACAAGCCTTCAAGTCACGAGAAAGAGAGAAAGAAAAGGAACCTGTATTTTGCGGCGTTTATCTTCGGCGTGTTTGCGTTTGACGAGATCCGCGGCCCAGCGGAAGCGCCTTCTAGGGTTCTTGACCAACCACGCTGCGGATCTCCATTTCTCCAACGCTTCGATGGAACGATCCTTGTGACTCAGTTCGAACTCCTCCGGGTTCAGAAAACTCGCCATGTTGCTGTTCTCCGAACAAATCACTCTGCAATTGCATTCATTGGTAACCAACCACCGCTCGCTTTAAGAATATATTATAAATTATGTATGCGATTAAGATTGGAATATTTTATTGTACTGGTCGAGTAGTAATGGGCACTGACAGTAGTGGAGCCAACCACGGCGCGTAAATGAAACGAAACGACGAGATTTTGCAGACGGGAGTGTCGTATAGTATTGTTGGATTGAGCTTTGAATATAAAAAGATTATCTATATTAATAATAAAGAAAATACTATCAATACTATCATTTAATCTATATATTTTATTATACTATTTTATTCTTTATTAATTTTAAATTTTTTATTATTTTTCTCTTAATAATTTATACGAATAGAAAATATCGTAATTTCATGTACACATTTTATTAAATTATTTTATCTTTTATTAATTTTTTTAATTCTAATTCTTGTTTTTTTTTTATTCTTAGTTAAAATTTATGGAGCCACACAAACGTGGGATCCACATTTACAATTGTATTTCTCTTATTTTGCGATTGACTTTGCTTGACCTAGTTTTTTTTATTTTAAAAACATTTTAAAGTTAAGTTTAAAATAAAAATTTAAAAGAGAAAATAAATTCTTAATTTATAAATAATATCTTTAAAAATTTAAATAATATCTCAAAGAGTTAAAATTACAAATTTCAATTATTTTCTAACAATCTCTCCCTCAATTAATTTTTTTTTAATTTCATCTTTCTTCACATTTTTGCTCTACACAAATATGCTAACACCATTGAAAAATGTTGCTTAACTTTCACATCACCAAGATAACTTTTGACACAAGGATCCACCCAAATCCTCCATTAGTTTTTTTAAACTTTAATACTCTTATCTTATTTGGTCACCAAGTCACAAGATCAATCATCTTTGATACCATTGATAGGAAAAACATATACATCTTAATTAGGAAAACAATAAGAAAGAACACACAATGAAAAAAGGTAACAGCATCAAGAAAATTAAAAAGATCACAACTTTTTTAAGGTGGTTCGACCCCTCATGCTTACATCTACAACTTTGTTTAACGTGAATTGGACCTCCAACTCTACATCGACAACCACATCACAAGTGATCTCGACAAACTTATAAATCTTCCTTCACATGACTCTCCTCCTTTCTCGCATAGGGTGGTGACCTCCTATCCAGGTTGGATATTTTTTGTTATCTCATGAACATTTATTTATAACATCATAATCTTAAAAGAATAAACAAATCCCTAATTAACAAATATTCTTTAAAAATCTAAACAATAAGTTAAAGATTTGAAATTACAAATTCAACTTGTTTCCTAACAAAATATATACTCGGTAATAAGAATATGATACTTAGGCTATGTTCAAAAAAAGTAATTGAAAGTTAGTCAGTATTGAAAGTTGAAAAAATAGTTTATTAAATTTTAAGTGTTCATTAAAACTATTTGTTAAAGTAGCTAGAAATGTATAATGGTAGAAATAGACATATTTTTATCTAAATTTCAATTTTATTTCTTGGATAAAAATATTTTTTTAGGTATTATAATTTTATTTTTTAATTAAATTTAAACTCTTGTAATTTTTATTTATAGAAAAATTATCATTGTCAATTTCGTGAAGTATAATGTTGAAATAATAAATTAAATATTATAAACAGTAAATTGGTTAAAATAAAATAGTGTAATATAAAAATATGAAGGAGGAATGAGCTAAAAAAACAAATAAGTAATAAATCTATGTTTTATTTAAAAAGGGTAATGAAAAAATTTAATAAATATCTTAAGGATAAAAATGAAATAAAATATAAAACGTTAGAAGTTTGAAAGTGACGTTTAAAAAAATATTATCTCAAGTATTGTTTCAAAAACGTTAGACATTACTAAAAAATAGATTTATCAAACAATCAATCAAGTTTTTTTTTTTTATCTAAAAATGTGAAAAGAGATCATCCCAACCCACATTGGTTGAGCTTTAAAGGGACTAAACCAACTCGACTCACCTTTTGGTGAGCCATGAAAATTCCAATCCAGCTTAACCCACCATGGGTTGGTGAATTAGTAAAATAGTGTAATATAAAAATATGTAGGAGGAATGAGCCAAACAAACAACTAAGTAATAAATCTATGTTTTATTTAAAAAGGGTAATGAAAAAATTTAATAAATATTTTAAGGATAAAAATGAAATAAAATATAAAACGTTAGAAGTTTGAAAGTGATGTTTAAAAAAATATTATCTCAAGTATTGTTTCAAAAAAGTTAGACATTACTAAAAAATAGATTTATCAAACAATCATTCAAGTTTTTTTTTTATCTAAAATTGTCAAAAGAGATCATCTCAACCCATATTAGTTGGGCTTTAAAGGAACTAAACCAACTTGACTCACCTTTTGGTGAGCCGTGAAAATTTCAATCTTGCTTGACCCACCATGGGTTGGTGAATTAGGCAGGTAGGTTTTCCAAAATTTTTAAAATAAAAAAGTCAAAATATTTAAAAATAATAATTTTTCTTTTTTCTTTTAAAAAATGATATTTTTTCCATCAAAGCATTTATTAATTCAAATTACAAATAATAAGCAAAATAATAATAATAATTAAATATTACGTCATTGTTTATAATTATTGTGAAATATATTGTGTTTCAAGTTATATGACAAAAAGTATGAGATTATTATTCTTTCTCTATTATTGTCTTTGCACTTTTTGATTTACATTGTAATTTATGGTTTGTGTAGTAATAAATAACTATATTATTGAGCTTCAAAATTTGTATATAATTAGAATCCCATTAAAATTAATTAGATCCTGCGGGGTGAATTTGAGTTTGCATTTTGGAAAAGTGTGAAGAATTTTGAGTCACTTAATAGACAAAGAAAACTTGTATTGTTTAAGTTTAGTTTCGGAGCCATCTATTTTATTTACTATACACTAGATTTTGATCCATGCGTTATACGGAATAAATAATATATTTCAGAATGTTTATTTAAATTTTGTATAATATATAATTTATTAAATTTTCTTTTCATACTTTCAAAAAATATTTATTCCCATTTACTATCTTTTTGTATATTTTCTAAGTTTGTAAAATAAAATATTCAAATTAGGAAAGAGAAAATCATAAAACTTACATTCAAATTAAAATTATTATAATAAAAATATAAATTCACCATAATAATTTAGATATTAATGTGATTATCCACAAATTATTCATCCTGGGAATTAAGTGAAAAATTATACTTGCTTTTCTATAAAAAGAAAAATATGACTATGTATTATATTTTATATGTAATTTTTATTTTAATATATTGGCAAATGCATATCAATGTCTAAAAGAAAAATTAAATTTTTTTAGGTAGAATCAAATCATGAATAATTTATTTTCTTAAAAAATAATTAGACACTAATTTCGTGCGAAGAAAAGCATAGTAATTATGTTGATTTAATT
>PYAF01006269.1:45654-66345 GCA_007407185.1 Glycine tomentella | reverse complement strand
TCAAGATTTTCTAGCCTTTCCACGTGAACTTCAAGGTGTGGCTTCCTTGGTTTGTTTTTGTGTTTAGGAAAAGAAATAAGTGAAAGGGATGTGGGCTGAAAATGAGATGCAAAACCGTGAACTAGCATCCATTTGGTCCCCACCACTCCTATTTATAGGCTAGATAAAGTAACTTTTCTTAGAAAAATCTCAAGCTTATTATTACCTTGCTTTTGATTTGGTTTCTTTTTATTGGCTAGTGTTTCTCCTCCACACAAGTGTCTTATTTCATGAGATTTCTACACTTTTCCTTTGCCACCTAGGGCTGCACGTGTAGCTTCAATAAGGAGGTGTATTTCCTTTACTTTTTATTTATTTGACATGTAGGCTTATCTATAGTAGATTTTGTTGCATCATTTTCAAGTTTCATAATTACCTAGCTTTCCAAATGGTCTAATGACATGCTTTTTAGTTTTTAACCTTACAAGTGTCTTAAACCTTGATTATTCTCAAGTCTTCTACTCTTTTCATGAAAGTGCATGGTCATTCTAGGATTTTTGGAGTAAAAACCGTGGAATAGTTTAGTTTTAATCCTAAAAATTCTGCCAAAAACCCGTGTTACAAAAATTTTCATTTCAAATTTATTAACCGTTGGATCTTCTTAAAATTTTAATGGCATAATTCTAACTCATATATCTAATTTTTGACCGTTGGGATTTTTGAAATAATAACTGTAACTTCCTCCGTGTCCAAAGAAGTTAAGAGGAAATTTTCTTCAATAAAATTTTCCTTAAACCATCATTGTCTCCTAATTTCCTTCTAATAACTTTTTCTAAATTTCTATTGGTTCATTTTGCTTTTTAATTTAGTAAAATATCTAGACTATTTATTTAGTACTTCATTCATTTCATAATTAAGAGGAAAATTCCTAAATTGTCTTTCCTTTCTCTGTGTCCTTATGGAACTTAGATTGACTTATTTTTAATCTTTTATGAGTGATCTTTCAAAATTCTTAAAAATTCTATCTCAGGATTTTTCTTTACTAAAAATATCAATAGTTCTTTGTTTAAGGCCATTCTACGTTGGTATCAGGTTTCTAGGACATTACTAAGTCTATCTGACCTTAACCAGAGCTATAAGGGTATGTTGATCATTTGGACAATTGTTCAGGGCATTTTGGTCTTTTACCCTAGGGACCTAAATGTCATTTGTGAAATTATCCAAGGACATTTGGGCATTTTCAAGAATATCCAAGGGCATTTATGTCATTTATCTAGAAATGCGTATTTATAAGAAAATACACAGACATTGAGAAATATGGGGTGTTACATGTGTTCATACTGTTTTCATCTATTCCCCGGTCGTGTGATCATGAAACTCGGGAACTTGCCTCCGCCGACCCCGAAAGTACATTTTTTCGTGTTGAGGCACATGTCGTATTTGCGGATTTCTTCAAACACCTATTCTAGGTCTGCCATGTGTTGGACTATGCTTTGAGATTTGACGATCATGTTGTCCACATGTACCTCAACATTGCATCCGATCTGTTGTTTGAAGATTCAGTCCATCAATTGTTGGTATGTGGCACTTGCATTTTTTAGGCCAAAGGACATGAACCTGTAGCAGAAGTTAGCATCCTCAGTAACGAATGTCATTTTCTCTTCATCTGGGGCATGCATTTTGATTTGATTATATCCTGAATATGCATCCAGGAAACTCAACACTTGGAACCCAAACGCGCTGTCAACTAGCCTGTCGATTGATGTGTTGCAAACACATCTTAGTTTTAGGCTAGTTTTAGGTTATAATTTAGATAAATAAGTTAGGAATTAGAATAAAATTAGTTAGTTTATTATTATATTTAATTTAATCTCATTTTATCATCATTTGTGCATTTCATGGCTTAAAAGAGGAGAATCAAAGCAAAAGATGAAGAAAAGCAAATCTGAAGTCCTGCGCGGATCGCGCCAATCTCCGCGCGAGTCGCGCCGAATGCCAAAATTAAAGTCCAAGCTCGAAGACCCCACGCGGTTAGCGTGGGAACCGCGCTACCAGCGCCACCTAGTCGAAGCTCCCGCGTGATCCACGCTAGAAGCCGCACGATCCGCGCCACAAGGCCTGGAGGCAGTTCTGATTCGTCCAACCCGTGCGATCAGCGCCATGGAATCGCTGTTGCCTTATTTAACAAGATATGATTCGAAATTGGCACAGAAAACAGGCTTTGTTACTCTAATTAAACCATTCTATAAATACAAGGCTTCTAAACTGAAGAATAATCATCTAGCAATCATCCATACACCTCTCCACACTTCCATATATCATTCTAAACCCTTGGAAGTCAAGAATTAAGGCTAGGTCACTGCAGAATGTTTTATTTGACAGCTTTTGGTTTCTTGAAGCCTATGGCAGGCTAAATTTGTATTGTGGGAAGGCCATGAACTGATGTAACTCCTCTGTAACCTAATTGGTATTTAATGAGATTCTCGATTGTTTTATTTTGCTCTGTTCTTATTGTTTATTCTTACTTGGAATTGGCCATTCTGTTTAAGTATTGAGGGTTAGGATTCGCAATGGGGACGTTGGGATTCTAATTTCTGACCTTAGTAAAATAACAGTTGTTCATCACCTAGGGATAGGGATGCGTAGCTGCAGAATCTTATAATATAGTCTTTTACATGCTTAACTTGATAGAATTCACCAAGGGATTGGGTTTTTGATTCAGGTTAAAGGGTTAATTCACTAAGGGATTAGGGATTAACTAAAGTAGGAAAGATTTATTCTCTGAACAATTGGAATAGCAAACCTCATGATATAGTCTTTCATAAGCTTGATAGGAATTACTAAGGAATTAGGATTGCTGTCAAAGGGCTAAATTACTAAGGAATTAGGATTTGCCAATTTAGGAAAGATGTATCATTGTGTGATCAAACTTGAGAAACCAGTTAAGTGAAAGAGGTAGGAATCAAAGGGGATTGTGCCTGACCACAATTGTTTCTTCCATTGGTAATACCTTTATTATTTTATTGTTAATTTAATTTCTGTTTTATTTCAATATTCAACACACAATAACAATTCTCCAAAAATATTTTCTATTTTTACTTCCTATCACATTGAATTAATATTACTGTAAATTTCACCCCAATCCCTGTGGAGAACGATACTTACTTACCTATTTTATTACTTGAAACGATCGGTGCACTTGCCGTAGTGTGCGGTTATCCCAACATCGATGTTAGGCAAGGGGTATGCATCCTTGGGACACACCCTATTGAGATCAATGTAGTCAGTGCAAATTCAACATTTGTTGTTGGCTTTTTTGACCATGATGATGTTGCCCAGCCAGGTAAAGTATTTGACTTCTTTGATGAAGTAGGCCTTGAGTAGTATGTCTACATCTTATTTGACTGCCTTACGTTGCTCTTTTCCCATCTTCCTCTTCTTTTGTGACACCGATTTGGCTAGGGGGCAAATGGCCAGCTTGTTGCATACGATGTTGAAGTGGATACCCTGTTGGATATAGGGGGAGTAACAAGAAGAATGAAGCCTATGACTTAGAAGAATGTTTTGAGCTTTTCACATGCCTTGAAGATTGTAATTCAAATGAAGTGTAGGAGAAGCCAATCTTTTGATCCTTGCATTGCATGCACATAATCATTAACATGCTTAAATGTTTTCATCAAAATATCAAAGCTACTCACAATTTGAAAAAGGATTGAATTGAGTAATGTTTTTGAAAAAATGTAATTCCACTATTTTAATCGATTACACAGCGGATTAATCGTTTATTTGATTCGTGTTTGAAACTGGAAAAGCTTTGATGAACATATTATTCAATTACATAGTGTAAAATGGATATTGTGCATTGTTGTGTTAATCAATTACCATTATTCATAATCGATTACTTAAGCTATTTGAAAAAGCTTGCTTCGCTGCTTTAATTGATTACCATAAAATGTAATCGATTACACAAGCTACTTTTGAAATAAAACTTTTCTGATTTAATCGATTACAACTCGGGTTAATCGATTATTTTGTTCGTTGTGAAACCCATAATGGAGCCTTGAACACTTTAATCGATTAAGTGACAATTTAATCGATTACATAAGTCATTTTAATCGATTATTTGACGTGTGTAATCGATTACCGATTGTTACAAAAAGTTGTTATAAATAGAAAGGAGGCTTGACTTGAAACTTAACTTGAATACTTCGGATTTTTTGAATATACACAAGTCTTCTAAGAGTTAGAAAGTGATTTTCCGGGTTAACTAAGCTCTTGTCCCACTCTTTAATCTTCATGGGTATTGAATGATTTCTTGGGCAAAAGATTTTAAAGGATTAATGGAGAGCATGTTCTGAAATTCTTTTTCTGTATTCAACTCTGATTGGTAACTCATATGCATTTATATTTATTAGATCATCGGGTTGTTTCTCTCCATTATCTTTGGTTATAAATTCATTTTTGTAATGTTTGTTATTTGATGCTAACCTGATCAATCTAGGTTTAGCATCAGGCTTCTTCAACAAGTATTTCAAAGCTGCATGGTCAGTAAAGACAGTGATATGGGAGCAAAGCAAGTAAGGTCTAAATTTATCTAAAGCAAAAACAATAGCCAAAAGCTCCTTCTTAGTGGTGGTGTAGTTAACTTGGGCTGCACCCAAAGTGCGTGAAGCATAAGCAATGACATGGGATACTTTACCAACTCTTTGAGACAACACAGCTCCAAATGCATAATTAGAGGCATCACACATCAACTCAAAGGGAAGCTCCCAATTTGGTGGCTGCATGATGGGAGAGGTAGTCAGCTTCCTCCTCAATCCCTCAAATGCCTCTTTGCAAGGATGGTCAAATGTAAAGTCTACGTCCTTTTGGAAAAGCTTGGACAATGGCAATACAATCTTACTGAAATCCTGAATAAATCTCCTATAAAAACCTGCATGTCCAAGAAAAGAACGTACTTCCCGCACAGAAGAGGGGTATGGCAAAGAGGTAATCACATCAATTTTGGCCTTATAAACCTCAATACCTCTACTAGAGACCAAATGTCCTAGGACTATACCCTCATGCATCATGAAATGACATTTCTCAAAGTTAAGAACAAGGTTAGTACTAATACATCGGTCAAGCACTCTAGAGAGACTATCCAACCATGCATCAAAAGAGGAACCATAAACAGTGAAATCATCCACAAACACCTCCATGCAACTCTCTAATAAATCATAAAAGATGCTTACCATGCACCTTTGGAAGGTGCCAGGAGCGTTGCATAGGCCAAAAGGCATCCGGGTGTAAGCAAATGTGCCAAATGGACAAGTGAATGTGGTCTTATGTTGATCCTCTGGTGCAATATGGATTTGCATGTAACCAGAAAAACCATCAAGAAAGTAGTAATGTGATTTACCTGCCAATCTCTCTAAAACTTGATCAATGAAAGGCAAAGGGAAATGGTCCTTGCGAGTGGCCTGGTTGAGTCTCCTGTAATCAATGCAAACTCGCCAACTGTTGGCCACTCTAGTCAGAATCAACTCATTATCTTAATTCTTCACAACTGTGAGACCCGACTTCTTAGGAACCACTTGGACTGGTGAAACCCAAGTGCTATTAGAGATGGGATAGATGATCCCTGCAACTAGTAACTTCGTCACTTCCTTCTTCACCATATCAAGAATAGTGAGATTCAGCCTCCTCTGGGGTTGCCTCACTGGTCTAGAATCATCCTCCAAAAGTATCCGATGCATGCAGATGGACAGATTAATTCCAGGAAGATCAGCAAGTGTCCATCCAATGGCCTTTTTGTGGCCTCTCAAAACATGCATCAACTTCTCTTCATGCTCTAGTGGCAGACTATTAGATATGATAACTGGAAGCTTCTGAGCATCATCTAAATATGCATACTTGAGGTGCTCAAGTAATGACTCTAGAAGGAAAAGGTAAAGGAATCTGTTTTGGTGCAGAATCTGTTTTGGCACCATCATCAACTTTTTTACCAGCACCAACATCTAGAAGCTCTGTGCCACTCCTCAAGGTAATAGCACTCACATTCTTCGGATTAATAACTGGTTGTGCTGGAAGGTTACTAGAACCTTGCTGCTGCATCTGGTCGACAATTGTAGCTAACTGTCCAATCTGAGTCTGCAGGTCCTGAATGGTGGCACTGACATTTTGTTGAAAATGGATATTGCTGGTGGCCATTTGCTTCATCAAATCCTCCAAGGAAGGTCTAGAACTGGCCTGCACAGGTTGTGCAGGTGTAGGTGCAGGTTGCTAGAACTGTGGTTGTTGTCTGAAAGGAGGAGGTTGGTATTTGGTGGTGACAGGCTGGAAGGGTTGCTGTGTAGGTCTAAAGGGCTGTTGTTGTTGTGGACCAGGACCATACCTCAAATTTGGATGATCTCTCCAACCAGGATTATAAGTGTTGGAGTAAGGATTATACTGCTGTTGAGGTCTAAATGACTGGCCAGGTTGCATGGTAGAAACTTCAACAGGTTGTTCTGTCTCTTGAAGAGTGGGGCATGCATCTGTGGGATGATCAGGCGCACAACAGATACCATAGAGCCTTGGTTGATTGGCTGCCATCACATTCTATTGTTGCCCAATAGAAAGCTGCCTCACAAGGGATGTCAACTCTGTCAATTTGTTCTCTAACCTTTGGTTATCAGCAACCATAGAGACAGAAGCTTCATTTGCGGCCATCACCTTGGATGTTGCAACTCTAGCGCCAAATTGTTGATAGTTGGCTACCATGTTAGAAATCAACTGCCTTGCAGCAAGAGGGGTCTTGTGCATCAGAGCGCCTCCACTAGCTGCATCTATCATACTCGTATCCATCAACATCAATCCTTCATAAAAATATTGAATCAGTAATTGCTCACTGATTTGATGGTGAGGACATGTAGCACACAGCTTGTTGAATCTCTCCCAATACTCATACAAAGACTCTCCAAGAAACTTCCTTATGCCACAAATTTCCTTCCAGATGGATGTTGTTCTAGAGGCAGGGAAGAATTTCTCCAAGAATCTTCTCTTCATGTCTGTCTAAGTGGTGATACGATCTGGTTGAAGGTACAACCAGTCCTTAGCAACACCATCCAAAGAGAAAGGAAATGTTTTCATCTTGACATAATCCTCATGAACGTCATGTGGTCGCATGGTGGAACACACCACATGAAACTCCTTAAGGTATTTATGTGGATCTTCACCAGCAAGTCCATGAAACTTAGGAAGCAAATGGATCAGTCCAGATTTCAGCTCATAACTGACCTCAGTCTTAGGATATTGAATACGCCAAGGTTGGTAAACAACATCAGGTGTAGCTAACTCCTTAAGAGTTAGGTTGTTATCAGCCATGATATCAAGATGTGTAGAAGTAGAAGGAGTAGAAGTAGATTCAGGATCAAAGTCAGAAGACACTATGCTACTGTCTAAAACTACAATATCAAAGTCATCTAACCTAAGGTTTTGTCTATTTAATCTATGAAATGTCCTATCTATCTCAGAATCAAATGAATGTTATTCACTTGATGTGGACCTAGTCATACACAATGCAACTCATAAAGGACAATAAAAAGCACCAAAACAACCCTGAAATGTCCTAAAGTTTTTTTTCACTCCTACGCTATTAGCGTGAGACTGGCGCTATCAGCGTGGGATGTTCGAACCTATGGCGTGACTAGTGCCAGGTCTGGTGCAATCAGCGTGAATTATTCGAACCTATGGCGTGACTAGCGTGGGAGCCGCGCGATTAGCACCAAAACTTCAACAGAGGTCCCTGGGTTCGAATTCTGGGCGTGATCAGCGTGGATGGTCATGCTGGTAGCGCCGACTGGATGTTTTGCTCTGTTTTTCTGGGTTTTCCTCTGTTTTTATGGGCAAATACAAAGCTAATGCAGCAACCACAAGCACATAATCATGTAACAAGCATAGTTGTTCAACAAAACGTAAAAATGCAAGAATTAAAACTACTTATATGAACTAATTGCAATGAATTAAAGCTAGCACACAATGAACCGTGTCCCTGGCAACGACGCCAGTTTTGATATTGCGTTGTCGAGATGTATCAAAAATAATTTAACTAAGCTAATTCTGTAGCACAGAGTTAACCTAGGTCAACTCAGAGACACGATCAATATGGTTCTAGCTTCAAATCATTGGTAATAATAAGGGGGGATTTTGTCGAACAGTTGGTATGCGCAAAGTAAAACATGCAAGAACACAAACTAAAATTAAGGAACAATGTAGAAATTAACAAGATTGTCAAGGAGTAAAGTAAAACAGATTAGAAAGCATCAATCCAATTCACCAACCCAAACTATTCGAATCATCATCATTCTCATAAGTTGATTCTATCATGAACATTTATTCAATCTCAATAGAAGCAGTTCAATTGATTCTACTCCTAAATTAATTGAAACCACAACCCTAACTGAACTATCATTCAATTAATCTTGTGATTATCATTTGAAATTAGGACATGAATCCATAATCCTAACTCACTTTCAATCCTAAATGCATTCATAATCATGAAAACATAATAGAAATTGAAGAAGAAGGTGAATATTCAAGTAGAATTCGAAATATTGAACCAGAACTCCAATTCTTCTCTTGCTTGAGTTAGATCCTTGGATTGATTAATGATTTAGCCTTCCATGATGATCACCAAGGAAAGCCCCATGATGTAAGTGCATAAAAATGGAAGAATAGCAAAATGGAAATGAAGAAGATGAAGAATAATGAAGAACAAATGAGCGAAAATGAGAACAAGCTTTTGATTCTAAAAACTAAAGAAAAGAAATATAAAACTTGTTTATTGAATTGTAAAGTGCTGTCCAAGTTTTACTAAAGTCACTAATACATTTAGTACACTAAGTTCTGAAAATATAATGGGCCATAAACAAACCCAACAATCTAATTTTTTACTATTTACACCACTAAAAGTCCAATTCGTAGCCCAAAATTACAAGTGTAGAGATGCTAACTTCAAAGCTTAAAATTACCCTCCAAATGAAAGAATTGGCCTTGGGCTATTTCTAGTAAACCTGTAGATCTTTTCGTTATCTTTTCAGGGACTCCTAGAATGTCCCATTCAGAGTTCCGTAGCACTCTATAGGCCCTATACAAGTCAGATACGTCAAGTGAGCAAAAATCCGAAAATACGCAACAATTAGCAATGAAGCCCACTTACTTGCCTAAGACAAAAACTGAATTAGAATATGAAAATAAAGGTCCAAGAGAGGTCAAAAAATCTAAGAAGGATAGAAAAATATTTAACTAAAAGCACTCTATCAAGAGGTTCATCTGCTCCTTGGGAAAATGTTGTGATTGCTGATTTGGCACTGATGAATCTTGATGGAGGAAAGAATCTTTGCAATGAATTTCTCCTCCAATTCTTCCCAAGTGCTCAGACTTTTGTTTGGTTGGGACTGAAGCCAAGTCTTAGCTTTACTTGTCAAAGAAAAAGGAAAAGCTCTGAGGTATACAGCTTCAGCATCTTTGTCTGAGGCTCCCATAGTACTGCATAGCTCCATGAATGTGGATAAGTGTGTGTATGGATCCTCACGGTCTAGCCCAGCAAATGGATGTGAGCCAATAAGACTGAGTAATGCTGGCTTTAGCTCCACAACTTTATTGTTGATAGGAGGGATGACTATGCTGTTGTAATGCTTGGGACCTTGTTGGTATGCATAGTCACCAAGAGTCCTCCTTGGTGGTCTATTTCCTTCTCCTCCTCTATCAGCCTTATTATCACGTACAAGTCATTTTGAAGGAGAATTGATAAACGAAGTTTCACTCGATGGTTTGTTGGATTTTTGTTTCTTTTTCTTTCTGTTTTTCCTTTCTATCTTGGTAATTTCTGGATCAAACAAAGGTTTATCTGTAGAAAGCTTACCTCGCTTAAAGGAAAAAGAGCAAACTACAAGATTCCGTAAGCACTAAGATTAATCAAAATATAACTAGAGAATTTATATACAAAACTTAAAATAATTAATAAAAGTAAAGAAAAAGTTCTACTAAACTAAAAAATTATATTTAAAAGAACTAAGTAAACGAATCAAATCCCTGGCAATGACGCCAGAAACTTGTAAGGACTCTCGACAAGCGTACCGATTTGTCATTGTAAGTTACAAAATTTATAAAAGTTCATCTCCACAGGGACTTGAGTTTACTTTAGTTAATTCAAATAAAATTCAATAGTTTAATAGTTTATGTACAAAGAGTGTAAGCGATAGTTCATTTGATTTTGTGAGATAACAAAACGCACGAATATAAAGAGAATAAAAATCTAACGAATACGAAAACCACATAAACAAATAAAACGAGTTTAGTTTAACTCAGGAAAAGTGTAGGATTGGATTTCATCGTTCTTACCCTTTAGTATTCAATTTAATTTTATGATGCATAAATCATTTTCTATCCTTATTGTTGCACAACTTAAATTACCCCAAATTGATTCCTCGTATTTGAGAGTCCTAAGGATATTTACTAAATATCGATCTCTCGCATATTGAATAAATATCCCAACATTAAAATCATTATCACGTGTTTAATGCATTCAAAATGTTTTGTCCTCTTCCTAGTAACGTAACGTAATGAGTAAAATCATTCGGTTCAAACTCTAAGATTACTTTCCAGTCTCACTTAGAGTTAATTTCATGAAACTAGTGATCAAGTAGAATCAAGCATTAAGGACAGAATGAAACTACCAATAATGAATACAAACAATTCATGCATAAATAAATATTAAAAGAGAGACATAGGGATAAGAAGAGTACGTCCAATCCTTAGAGAAGCTTAGGCGACCATGGAGAGAATCTCCTCAAGAGAAGAATTGATGAAGCAAATCATCACCGATCCTTACCGGCAGAGTCTCCCCTAATATCCTCACTTCTCTCACTCTCCCTAACACTTAACCTAAGCTATTTCACTCACAAAAGGCTCAGAATTTCATTCAAGGAAGAAGATTTCCAAAGTTGGAATGAATTTCTCAAGCCTTGCATGCCTATTTATAGGTTTTGGGCTCCTGTTTGCTTCCACTTGCCCAGGCGAGTGGATTTGCCTAAGTTTGCTCGCCTAGGCGAGCTAATGTCTATCCCCTTCGTACTTGTAGCTCGCCTAGGTGAGCATTTTGGCCTGTGGAGGCTCGCCTGGGCGAGTTAAAATCTTAGTGCTTTTGACACCTCCAGTTTTTGCTCCATATGACCTTTTTGCTTGCTTTAATGCCTCGGAAGCTTCGAAAGTCATTGGAACCTATCAAAATACAACATGTGATTGGAAAAATCTCTTCAAAATATGAAAAACAATATTTACAGAAGTACTATATTCAAATTGACTAGGTTTAGGGTAAGTTTTATAAGCAAATTTACTAAGATCAAAAGATAAGTGTCGATATTGTAACCCTAGTTTTACTGAAATAGGGCACTTCTCAGGAAGAGAGGGAGAGAGGGTGGCGGTTTTTGGAGAGAATCTTGCTAGATTCTTTTTCAAAAATTTTCCCAATAACTTGGGCTGATTTGGAGTGAGAGGATCATGCAATGCAACAATCTCATCTCACCTTAAATAGGCACCTATGTGGGGAGGATTTAAGAGAAGAAATTTTTGCCCCTTCCTCTCTTGGTTCTGAACCAAGTTCTAGCTTTTCCTCTCCCTCATCTTCTCTCATCTTTTGCTACACCTTCACCTGATCTCAAGGCACCATTGTAGCCTTGAGAAAAGAAACCAAATACTTGAAAGCTTCACACCTTGCATGCGCCTGGCAAGCCATCAAGGAGAAGGAGGAATCAAGGAGAACAATTTCTCACTTGCAAGAAGGAGATAACCGTGTGGATCAACATTGGAGGACGTCATCTTCTTTGAGCCTTCAAGTGATTAAGGTATTTCTAAAACCCTAACGTGTTTCAATGAGTAATTCCTAAGCACACATACATGAAGTGCATAGATGGTCTATGTTTCCACATCAAAATTTTTTTTACCCTCATGTGAGCAAACCGTGGTTGGGCCAAGGTGCTACATTTTTCGAACTTTCATAAAGTTCTTTTATTGAAGACTCTATATGCTTTGCTTTGTAATGAATATCCAAGAAAGATGGCTTCATTAGCCTTTGCATCAAACTTGCCAAGTGACTCCTTTCTATTATTTAAAACAAAAAATTTGCAACCAAATGCTCTTAGGGAAGATATGTTTGGTTTTCTACCTTCATATAGTTCATAAGAAGTTTTCTTTAAAATAGGCCTTATGAGTATTCTATTCAACGTGTAGCAAATTGTACTCTTAGCCAAAAAATGTTTAGGCAAATTTGTCTCATTAAAAAGAGTTCTAGCTCCTTCTTCAATGGATCTATTTTTCCTCTCCACTACACCATTTTGCTGAGGTGTTCTTGGAGCTGAAAAATTGTGGTTGATTCCATTTTTTTCACAGAACTTTTCAAAATAGTCATTTTGGAATTCACCACCATGACCACTTCTTATTGAGATTATTTTGCATCCTTTTTCATTTTGAATGAGCTTGGTTAATTTTCTGAATGCAATGAAAGCACCACTCTTGGATCTTAAAAAAAAGTCCATGTGAATCTAAAATAGCCATCAACTATTACAAGCCCATAGTAATTGCCTCCTAAGCTCATAGTTCTAGAAGGGATAAACAAATCCATATGAAGCAATTCAAGGGGTCTTGAGGTGGAAACAAAGTTTTAATTTTGAAAAAAGATCTTGGTTTGTTTCCCCTTTTGGCAAGTATCACATAGTTTGCCATTTTCCAACTTAAGTTTAGGTAAACCAATGACTAAGTCTTTTCTAATAAGCTTATTCATGTGATGCATGTTAATGTGACTATCTCTCCTGTGCCATAGCCATGATTCATCAACCTTACTTACTAGACAATTAATATTGTGAATGAATGCATGTTCTATAGAGAGTAAGTAGATGTTACCCATTCTTTTACCTACATGGATAACCTCATTGGACTGACCATCTCATATCAAGCAACAATTGTTATTGAAGGAAACCTTGAATCCTTTATCACATAGCTGACTTATACTTAGGAGATTATGCTTTAAACCTTCCACATAGAAAACATTTATGATTTTGGTTTTAAAGTTGTCTCCTATATTTCCTTCTCCGATTATCTTTCCTTTGTTGTTGTTGCCGTAAGTGACAAATCCTCCATCTTTTAGAGTCAAATTCGTAAGCATGGACTTGTCACCCGTCATGTGTCTAGAGCATCCATTGTCTAAGTACCACAATGATGATTTAGCTCTAAGACGCACCTACAACAATCAAATTAAGTAGCAAAAAAAGGTACGCAATTAACATTGGGTTCATAGAAGTTATCTATTTTTCTCTTTTTCTTTGGAACCCAAATGCAGTCTCCATTAGGCACATAGAACCTTCTAGAAAAACACTTGTGAGATGTGTGACCTTTCTTCATGCAGTAATTGCAAGTTATAGATTTTGATTCTCTTTCAAATTGAGTCATTTGGGTATGCTTTGTTTTTGAAAAGACTATTTGATTCATCTATTTTGGAGGTACAAATTTGGTTTTTCCAAAAGGTTTTGTTCTATATTTGTAACCCAATCCAGATGTATCTGCAACATACTTTTGTACACTTAGCATTTGATCTAAACAACATTTTCCTCTATAAAGCCTTTTCAAAAGATCAACTAAGTAAGAATTTTCTGAAAGCAATAACATATATTTTTCAGCTTGAATCCTTTTGAAATCATCAAACTCTTTTTGTAAAGGTTCACATTTATCTACATTTGATGAAGAAGAGGCACACACACCCCTATTGGCTTTGTAGCTTGAAACAAGTTTCTCATTCTCTTATTTCAAGTTACAAAGTTCAGTTTGCATTGAAGCAAGTTTAGTGGTATGCCATTTAAGGTTACCTTTCAACTTATTGTTGGAGGTTGCAAGTTTTGGAGTCTCCTCATGCATTTCATTAAAAGCATCAATAAGTTGATCAAGTTCAGGATTTACTTCTGATTCAGCACTTAAGAATTCTTCATCTTCATCAATTGTTGATGTTAGACATACATTTGCTTCTTCATTCTCATTAGAAGATTCAGAAGTTGTTGATGCATTTTCTTCCCATGCGATGTAGGCTTTCTTTGGTTTTCCTTCTTTCTTTGCTTTCTTCTCACCTAATTGCTTCTTTAAAAATATAGGACATTAAATTTAATATGGCCTTGCTAACCACATTCAAAGCAGTTGTAGTTGGTGGTGGTGTTGTTGTCACTCCTTTTGTTGAACTTTGAGAACTTCCTGTTCTTGATCTTCTTCATGAACTTGTTGAATCTTTTGACTATTAGGTTCAAGTGTTCATCACCTTCATCTTCACTTGAGTCTTCTTCTTTTTCCACATTTGAGGATGCAGCTTTCAAGGCTATACTCTTTTGTTTCTTATCTGTATCTTATGCATGTGTTAGTTGAGACATTTCTAATTCATACTCAAGTAGCTTACCAAATAGTGCAGCCATGGACATCTTTGAAAGATCTTTTGATTCCTTGATTGCTGATGTGTTGCAAACACATCTTAGTTTTACGCTAGTTTTAGGTTATAAATTAGTTAAATAATTAGGAAAATAGGTTAGAATTAGTTAAGTTTGTTAATTTATTGTTTTTAATCTCATTCATTACCAATTGAGCAATTTCAGGTTAAAAAGAGGAGTCTAAAGCAAAGAAAAGAAGAAAACAAGGTTTCAAGTCCAGCGCGAATCGCGCAGGAACTCGCGCGGATCGCGTCAGGTGAAGAATAGAAGGCCTCAGTCTCGAAGATCCCACGCGATCAGCGTGGGGGTTCACGCAATTAGCGTGGTAAGGTCTCAAGTACCGCGCCATCAGCGCCGGATCCGCGCCAAGGACAGAATTAAAAGCCATTCAACTCGAACAAGTTGCGCGGACCGCGCCACATCCACGCGATCAGCGCCATTATGCTCAGCATCAGAACTTCAGGCTTGAAGACTTCACGCGGTTAGCGTGGAGTACCGCGCGATCAGCGCCATTAATTCAAATATTCCACGCGGTTAGCGCGGAGACGCGCGCGGGTCGCGCGAGAGAGATCCAGTTGCCTGTTTTAAACTTATTTGTTTCGAAATTCAGCACAGAAATAAGCTTTGTTACCTTAATTAAATTATCCTATAAATATAAGGCTTCTGAGGACTGAGAGGACACCTTTTATCATCCTTTATTCATCTAATACATTCTCTCCATCCTTCAAAACCTCTGGAAATCAAGAATCAAGGCTAGGGTTTCAGCACAACTATGTATTCATCTACTGCTTTGATGTTCTTGAGGCCTATGGCAGGCTAAATCTTGCATTGTGGGAAGGCCATGAACTGATGTGAACTTCTCTGTAATTTGACTGGTATTGAATAATAATGTTTTAATTGTTTTATTCTATTATGTTCTTATTTCTATTCTTATTTGGAATTGATCAATCTGATTAAGTACTTAGGGTTAGGATTTGCAATCGGGACGTTGGGGTTCTAATTTCTAACCTGTTTAGAATAATAGTTGTTCATCACGTAGGGATAGGGATGCGTGGCTGCAGAAACTATAATATGATCTTTTAAATGCTTAAACTGATAGACTTCACTAAGGAATTAGGTTTTCGATTCAGGGTAAAGGGTTAATTCACTAAGGGATTAGGGATTAACTAATCTAGAAAAGACTTATTCTCTAAACAATTATAACAAGAAACACCTATAATATGTTCTCTAAATGCTTAGTTTGACAGAATTACTAAGGGTTTAGGATTCTCGATCGAATTAAAGGGTTGAATCGCTAGTTATCTAGGATTTACGAATTTAGGAGAGATTTATCATTTGTGTACATTAAATTAATAGACCAGTCAAGTGAAAGAAGAGGAATCAAAGGGGATTGTGCCTGACCACAATTACTTTTCCATTGGTAACTTCACAATTCAATTTATTGCTTTCTTTAATTCTTGTTTTACATTTGAACAATCAATCAATCAAATCATTCTCTTGCAATATTTTCTGTTTTATATTCAATCACATTGATCCTTTATTACTGTAATTTCACCCAAATCCCTGTGGAGAACGATACTCACTTACCTAAATCATTACTTGAAATGATCGGTGCACTTGCCGTGGTGCGAGCGTATTAAATCGCCAACAAGTTTTTGGTGCCATTGCCGGGGATTGGCAAATGGTTTTACAGTAATTTTAATCTTGTGATTGAAATTTTTTGTTACTAATCACTTCTCCAAGTTTTATGCGAGGTTCAGCTAGTTCTGAGGATTTACAGTTTGACCTAGAAATAAAGAGAACAATCCGAAGGAGACTAGCTAGACAAAGAAGGAGAGAAGCTGAAAAATTTGACTTTGATTCACTTCCTGAATTAGAGTCGAAAGAAGAAATGGCTGAAGAACAACCTAATCAGCCAAGACGGAGACCGAAAGATGAACTAATGGAGGATATTCTGGCTCCTATGTTCACAGGACCTAACTCCAGTATTGTGAGGCCACCAATACAAGCTAATCACTATGATATAAATCCTTCATTGATAGCATTGGTGGAACGCAGTCAATTTGGAGGAGAGGACTTTGAAGACCCACATGACTTCATTGACAGATTTCTCAGAATCTGTGATACTATAAGACACCAAGGGGTCTCAGATGATGTAGTGAGATTAAGCTTATTCCCTTTTGCTGTTAAGGGAAATGCATTGAGATGGCTGAATAGACAAACATCAAATAGCATTTCAACTTGGGAGGACTTAGTCTCAAGGTTCTTCGCTGAATACTTTTCCATGGATAAATATAACCGATTGGTGAATGAAATCACCAATTTCACTCAGAATGGAAGAGAATCCCTTTGTGCTGCATGGAATAGATTCCAAGAGTTGATTAGGAGGTGCCCACAATATGATATGCCTGTAGGTAAGCAGGTACGTATATTCTTTAATGGTATGACTCCTGACACTTGTATGATTGTTAATGTTGCAGCAGGGGGTACTATAAGATCCAAGACAGCAGCTCAGACATATGAGCTTATTAATTCTTTGGCCCGGAATGAAAACGAAAGTATAGAACATCAGCCAAAGAGAGAACTAATTCAGCTGTCCACTAATGATGCAATGCTTGCAGAGCAGAAAATTTTGGCACAACAACTAGCCAAATTGACTGAAAAGATTGATAGACTGCAAGTTTCTGCAGCCCAAGTGGCATCTAGCCAACCACATGTAGTCTGTGAATACTGCCAAGGTGAGCATGAGTCTAATGTCTGCCCTATTCTTGTTGGAGCTGACCCTGTGCAGGTTAATGGCGTGTGGAAAGAGCAGAGGCAGCAACAGCCTTATCAGAGAAATTACAGCAATTTTGCTCTGGGAAACAACTATCAAAGGAAATTTCAAGGAGGTGGCTTAGACTACAAGTCCAATAACTACTTGCAGCCCCCTCCTATTCCCAACAAGGAGCCTTCAGAACTTGAAAAGGTAATGTTACAGTTGTCAAAAACTACAGCAGAATTTATATCTGAAACAAGAGCTCACAGAACCAATCAAGATGCTTCCATTAGAAATCTGGAAAACCAGATTGGTCAGCTTGCAAAACAGTTGGCTGAAAGACCACAAGGCCAATTTCTAAGTGATACAATTGTAAACCCAAGGGAACATGCCAAGGCCATCACAACTAGAAGTAGTAAGGTTCTTAATCAACCAGAAAGGCCTGAGACAAGCAAAAAGGAAGCTGAGAAAAATTCTGCAGCAGTTGAACTATCCAAGGAAAAAGCTGCAGAAAAATCAGAAGAACAGAATTCTGCACCACAACCAAAGAAGTGGGACTTTTCTCGCTTTGAGAAGCCCCCATATCCGGTGCAAACCAAGCAAAAAGTGCAGAAGCAGCAATTTGCCAGGTTCTTAGACATGTTTAAGAAGTTACACATTAATATACCATTTGCTGAGGCATTAACTAATATGCCTAATTATGCAAAATTCATGAAAGAACTTCTATCTAAGAAGCATAAGCTGCAAGATTGTGAAACCATAGCACTCACTGAAGAGTGCAGTGCAATAATTCAAAGAAAACTTCCACCTAAATTGAAAGATCCTGGAAGTTTTAACATCCCTATAGCCATAGGAAACATTAATGTAGGGAGAGCACTATGTGACTTAGGGGCTAGTATAAACTTAATGCCATTATCAATGTGTAAGTCCCTAGACATAACTGAACTAAAAACTACTAGAGTTTCCTTGCAACTAGCAGATAGGTCCTTGAGAACACCCTCAGGGGTGATTGAGGATGTTTTAGTAAAGGTAGACAAATTTATATTCCCTGCAGATTTTATTATGTTGGACATGGAGGGTGAAAGTGAAATCCCTCTGCTGTTAGGAAGGTCTTTCCTAGCCACTACTAGGGCCTTAATAGACGTAGAACAGGGAAAGCTTGAGTTAAGACTGAATGATGAATCTGTTGTATTCAGTGTATTTGATGCCATGAAACATCCAACTGATGAACATGATTGTTTTAGGCTAGATGTGTTGGATAATGTTATTTGTGCAGGTATTACAACAGGTATAAAAGCAACCGAAGCTAAGGATCAAGCAGAAATTGCTACAGCAACAGATTATGCAGAAAAATATGCAGCAGAAGAAGAAACAGCAGCAGCTATACATGCAGACTGTACAGGAAATTATGCAGCAAAGAAGACAGCAACCATGCAACTGCAGAAAATACAGCAGACCCGGTGCTAGAAGAACTAGAGATGAAGGAAGATGACATTCCAACAGGAGCACCTAAGGTTGAATTGAAGGAACTGCCTGAACACTTGAAATATGTGTTCCTAGGTGAGAATGAAACATATCCAGTCATAATTAACAAAGGGCTGGAATGGCATGAAGATGTAAAATTGCTTAAGGTACTTAAGGAGCATAAGTCAGCCATAGGCTGATCAATTTCAGACCTTAAAGGTATAAATCCATCCTTTTGTACTCATAAAATATTAATGAAAACTGATGTTAAACCTGTAAGGCAGCCACAAAGAAGGCTCAATCCCACAATGAAAGAAGTGGTAAAAAAAGAAGTTGTTAAGCTTTTAGATGCAGGTATGATATATCCAATCTCAGACACACCTTGGTTGAATTAAGTCCATAACAGTAGAAAAACCAGGGAAAAACCAGAGCCACATCCAATTGACCAACACCCTGAGGCTAGAAAAGGTTTGAATTAAGTCCATAACAGTAGAAAAACCAGGGAATTTTCCATCAAGGTATGAAAGGAGCACAAGTGAATCCAATTGGTTGTGAAGAACAAGAAATAAACAAGCGTGAACCAAGTTGGAAAACGATAAGTCCATCAGCTGGAATTTGAGAAGCTGCAGTAATCTCTGAGATTGTTAATGTTTTAATTGTTTTATTAAAAAAAAAGTAAAAAAATGAATAAAATTCAAAAAGAAGTATATTGCTCTGTTTTACAATAGGAATAAATTGTTGAATGAGTACCAGGTTTGGAAAAAGAAGACAAGAAGCATGTTGTGGACTTAAGGGACTGGATCTAGCCTCTTATTAAGCTACTTATCCAAAGAATTTCCTACCCTTAGCCCAGCCACGTTACAAGCCGAAAAGACCTTTTGATCAAGTCATACTTACAACTGTTGAGAATATTTTCAAGCTTATGGTAGTATTGTGACTTTGTTGAGTAAGAGAGCAATCATAACCTGATACACTTGAGTGAATGAGTGATTAAACACAATTCTGTGAGGAATACTCAAGTTGCTTTCGTTGATTGACAGCATTAAAAGTACCATGGAAAGCTTTGATGTGGATTTGATCATACATAGCATGATAATTCTAGGATTGTAATTTGTGGTTTGTGTTTGATTGTTGATTCTTGCTTAGTCTTGAATTCTTTTTGTTGCTGGGGACAACAACTTTCAAATCTGGGAATTGTTTGATGTGTTGCAAACACATCTTAGTTTTAGGCTAGTTTTAGGTTATAAATTAGTTAAATAATTAGGAAAATAGGTTAGAATTAGTTAAGTTTGTTAATTTATTGTTTTTAATCTCATTCATTACCAATTGAGCAATTTCAGGTTAAAAAGAGGAGTCTAAAGCAAAGAAAAGAAGAAAAAAGGTTTCAAGTCCCGCGTGGATCGCGTCAGGTGAAGAATAGAAGACCTCAGTCTCAAAGATCCCACGCGATCAGCATGGGGGTTCACGCAATTAGCATGGTAAGGTCGCAAGTATCGCGCCATCAGCGCCGGATCCGTGCCAAGGACAGAATTAAAAGCCATTCAACTCGAACAAGTTGCGCGGACCGCGCCACATCCACACGATCAGCGCCATTATGCTCAGCATCAGACCTCCAGGCTCGAAGACTTCACGCGGTTAGCGTGGAGTACCGCGCGATCAGCGCCATTAATTCGAATAATCAACGCGGTTAGTGCGGAGTCGCGCACGGGTCGCGCGATAGAGATCCAGTTGCCTGTTTTAAACTTATTTGTTTCGAAATTCAGCACAAAAATAAGCTTTGTTACCTTAATTAAATTATCCTATAAATTTAAGGCTTCTGAGGACTGAGAGGACACCTTTTATCATCCATTATTCATCTAATACATTCTCTCCATCCTTCAAAACCTCTGGAAATCAAGAATCAAGGCTAGGGTTTCAGCACAACTATGTATTCATCTACTGCTTTGATGTTCTTGAGGCCTATGGCAGGCTAAATCTTGCATTGTGGGAAGGCCATGAACTGATGTG
>PYAF01006269.1:5135-32500 GCA_007407185.1 Glycine tomentella | reverse complement strand
TGTGGTTTTGTACTTAGCCTTGTTTTGGTTTTGTTTTGATGTACCCTGAGGGGATATTTGTACAGTTTTGTATTTTACAGAGGAACCTTGATGTATATTCACCATATTATAGTGTACAGTGTTATACAGATGACATTTGATGATGTCACTTTTAGTATTTGCTCCCAAACTGCTTAAACTCTGATTGATTATCTGCTTGGATTGTGGTGTATGTGTGGTAATGACCCTGATTAGAGAATTTGGGGCGTTACAATCCTGGTCCAACCAAGATCATAGAGTCCCCGTAGACTCTGCATAGGCTCAATTTAATGATCTACTAGATCATATATCAATAGTTGTCCAACATGACCAAAACAAATATAACAACATGTTTTCACCGTTCATATGGCCTTTTGAACAACTTTTGTAAAGGCACTTAGGCTCATATCTATCATAGTACCTTCCATATACTTAACATTCTTCCTACCAATACCGAACTCAGGGTCAAAACAAAACTTCATCAAAAATCAAGTTTCAAAGTTCCATATTCATCAGAACAACCTCCTGAGCATACTTTTCTAAAGAACCCAAGCCTAATTCCAGCCCTATCAGAAACAGTTTACTATTCATCTCATTACCAATTTCATAAATTAAACGGTGAATCTTAAGTTTCTTACCTCAACACAGTCGAGGAAGGCTGGAGGATCACTTCTCTCAGCTCTGGCGTCCTTGAATCGCCTTCTTTTCCTCCAAAACTCAGCTTTCCAAAGTACCCTAGAGAATGAGATTTCTTTGTTTTCTCTAAGAATCTAAGCTGGAATCTAGCTCATAAGAGGTTCTAATCATTTTCCTAGGTAGTTAGGAAGTGTTTAGATGAAGTATGGAGGGGTTATGAAGCTTTCCCAAGCTTCAATGGCGGTTTGGGGTCAGAGGAAGAAGATGGAAGGGTTTTTCCCTTCAAAAACGCGCAAATGAGCCTTATATAGTGGTCCAGGACGTGCTCTGGTGCTGATCGGGCCACTTCTGGCGCTGGTCGCACCAGAATCCAGAGAAAATACACTTTTTGGAGCCCTTCTGGCGCTAACCGCGCCGTTCTGGTGCTAATCGCGCCAACTTCCAGCACCTATGGTGCTACTGGCGCCAGACTCCATCCGTCGCTAAATCTGTCGCTAATTCCGTCACTAAGGCTTTTGCGACAAAATTTTATAAATTTAAATTTTCTTTCTTTTATATAAAAAAAACTTAGGTTATTATACCCAAGCTTTAAGAATCAAAATTACAATAGCCAATACAACACAAATTTGTAAACAAAATTACAACCAATCAGTTAAGGAAAGAAAACACCTGATGATCCAGTGAATGATATGCACATGAATGAACAAACCAGGTTGAAAGATGAAAATCAATCTCAGAACATCTCCTTCCTTAACCTTTGAAAGAAACTTCTTGCTTGAAAGAATCACTCAAAAACCCATAAGTGTTTTAGTGAAAGCAAGAACTCAGAAAAATCTCATAGAACGTGTTTAGAAAGCTTATGTGTGCTCAGAATACGAATTGATCAAGTTACAAAACAAGCTGAGCCAAGGTTCTATTTATAACAAACTTTTATAACTGTCAGTAATCGATTAAACGCGCCTAATAGTCCATTATTTCATTCATGTAATCAATTAAATCAACATTGTAATCGATTAAAGTGTTCTACAAGAATCTGGACATGAGCAACGAACAAAATAATCGATTATTCCATCTTGTAATCGATTAAGACAGGAAGCTTCATAAACTTGAAATACACTGTGTAATCGATTACAGATTCTGGTAATCGATTAAACCAGCAAGCTTTAGAAATCATATTGAACTAAGTAATCGATTACTATATTTGGTAATCGATTAATGCAACAAACCTTATATGCATTAACACATCGTGTATTCGATTACTGAATTTGGTAATGGATTATGACAAGAAGATAGTATTTTTCAGTTTAGCCTGTGTAATCGATTACTACTCTTTGGTAATCGATTCTTCCAGCACGGCTTAAAATTAATGTATAGCAATGTAATCGATTACTACCTGTTGGTAATCGATTAAATGTTCATCAAGGTAGTTTATATGTAAACGAAGGTCAAATAATCGATTAATCCGATAGGTAATCGATTACATTGTTCTTAAAAACTTTTCCCAAGTGAACCAAGAACAAAATAATCGATTATAGGCTTAATGTAATCGATTAATTCAGTACAAAATCATTTTTCCAAAAAACCTTGTGATTCATATAAAAGCCTTTAGTTAAATGTTGAAAGCTTAGTTAGATTTTTATGTAAAAAATACTTAGTTGAACGAATGAATGAGTGAATGCATGGATCAATCAAATGGGTTTCCTTTTAAATAAAATTCCAAGTCTTCAAGCATGTTTGAAGCTTAAAACAAATCTTGGCAAAAGGCTTCCAATCTTCATGAAACTCCGCTTGGAATCAACATCATTTTGGAATTTCCCACCATGATCACTTCTTATTGAGATAATTTTGTTGCTTTTCTCATTTTGAACAACTTTGGCCAATTTTCTAAAAGCATAGAAAGCATCACTTTTAGATTTCAAAAACAAAGTCCAAGTATACCTAGAGTAATCATCAACAATCACAAATCCATAATAATTGCCACCCAAACTCATAGTTCTAGAAGGACCAAACAAATCAATGTGTAGTAATTCAAGTGGTCTAGAGGTGGAAACAATATTTTTGCTTTGAAAGGACATTTTAGTTTGTTTCCCCTTTTAACAGGCATCACAAAGTTTGTCCTTTTCAAATTTGAGTTTTGGCAAACCAATCACTAAGTCCTTTTTGATAAGCTTGTTCATATGGTGCATGTTAATGTGACTAGCTCTCCTATGCCAAAACCAAGATTCATCTAACTTACTCATTAAGCATGAAGTTTTGTGAAAGAGTGCATGGTCAATAGAAAGTTGATAGATATTACCTTTCCTTTTGCCTATATGAACTACTTCACCATTTTGGCCATCACATATCATACAACAATTCTCATTGAATGAGATCTTAAAACCTTTGTCACATAGTTGGCTTATGCTTAGAAGATTGTGCTTCAAACCATCCACATAGAGAACATTGCTAATCTTGGTATTAAAGCTATTTCCAATGTTGCCTTCACCAATGATCTTACCCTTGTTGTTATCTCCATAAGTGACAAAGCCTCCATCTTTAGGAACAAGATTTGTGAGCAAGGACTTGTCACCCGTCATACGTCTAGAGCATCCACTATCAAGATACCACAAAGAAGTTCTTGCTTTTAGACATGCCTGAAAATTCAAATTAATTTACAAAAGAAGGTACCCAATTGAGGTTGGGTCCATAGGGGTTAGTGACTTTCTTTCTCTTTTCCACCCAAATGCACTCTCCATTTGGCACATAGAATCTTCTTGCAAAGCATTTATAGGATGTGTGTCCTCTTTCCATACAATAGTTGCAAATAACAACCCTTGGAGATTTCCTAAAGAAAGCATTTTGATTGATCCTTGACTTTCTTTTATTTTTCTATTATGGGGGCAAAAATGTTATCTTTTGGACAGATTTTGAGTTTGGTTTATACCCCAATCCAAAAGTATCTCCAGCGTATTTTTGTACACTAAGCATTTCATTGAAATCACATTTTCCTTTATACAATTTTTGCAAGAGATCAATCAAATTGTTATTCTTTGAAAGGAGTTGGTTATATTTCTCTTCTTGATTGATTCTATACTCATCAAAGACCTTTTGCAACATATCATATTTGTCGACATTTGTAGAAGAAGAAGAAGCACATACACAACCATTTGATTTGTAGCTTGAAACAAGTTTTTTATTTTCTTCCTTCAAGTTACAAATCTCAGCTTGTAGTTCAATAATTTTAGCAAGATGATCTTCAATTTTCTTTCTAAGCTTATTGTTAGATTTTGAAAGCTTTTGTGCCTCTTTGTGCATTTCTTGAAAAGCAAGAATAGTTTGATCAAGTTCAGAATTTACCTCATCCTCTTCACTCAAGAGATCATCATCATCTTCATTGACAATGGATGTAAGACACATGTTTGCTTCCTCTATTTCAGTGGAGGATTCTGAACTTGTTAAGTCATTGTCTTCCCAAGCTATATAAGTTCTTCTAGACTTTCCTTCTTTCTTCCCTTTGTTTTCCCATTGTTGCTTCTTCAAGTAGATTGAGTATTCGGACTTGATGTGGCCAAGTTTGCCACATTCAAAGCATGTAAAGTTGCTATCAATCATCTTGTTGCTGTTGTTGTTGTTGTTGTTTTTTATGTTTCTTGAGAAATTTTTCCCTTTGTTCTTCTTCAAAAACTTGCTGAACTTTTTGACTATTAAGTTCATGTTTTCCTCATCTTCCTCATCACTTGAATCTTTTTCTTTATCCACTTTAGATGTTGCAACTTTTAGAGCAATTCCTTTGCCTTTCTTATCTGCATCTTCAACACAAGTTAATTGAGACAATTCCAATTCATATTCAAGTAACTTACCAAAGAGTGCAGCCATTGACATTTTGGATAAATCCTTGGATTCTTTGATTGCTATCACCTTTGCTTGCCAAGATCTAGTGAGACACTTCAAGATCTTGATGTTTAGTTCCTCAACATCAAAAGTCATTCCAAGTCCCAAAAGAGGATTGACAATGTGTGTGAATCTTGTTTGGAGCTGGGAAATGCTTCCATTTGAGTTCATCTTGAACATTTCATACTCATGAATCAATGAATGCTTTCTTGATCTTCTTACTTCTTCAGTTCCTTCATGAGTGATCTCTAACATCTCCCACATCTCCTTAGCACTTG
Organism: Glycine tomentella; assembly: GCA_007407185.1. Lineage (NCBI taxonomy): Eukaryota > Viridiplantae > Streptophyta > Magnoliopsida > Fabales > Fabaceae > Glycine > Glycine tomentella. The sequence goes on along the minus strand of PYAF01006269.1, from coordinate 27,698 downwards.
TGCACCTAACTGTTCTAAAGAATTCATCAGAGGAAAATGCAGAGGATATCATGTTTTTGGCCTTAAAATCATATAGAACAACCATTTTCTCAGCATCAGTCATCTCATCTCATTCTTTGGGAATCATGTCATTACCAACAATTTTGATGGGCACCACAGGACCTTTCTCTATTGCATTCCAAGCACCTAGGTCATTAGATTGATAAATATCTTCATCCTATTTTTCCAAAAACTGAAATTCTCCCCTTCAAACAAAGGAGGTCTGTTTAAAGAAGCACCTTCCTTGAAAGTTATTTGTGAGGTATTCATTTTTGAAAAAAAAATAGTGATCTTGAGTAACTTTCAAGAACCAGCTCTTGATGCCAATTGTAAAGAATATGAATGGACACTTAACCAAGAGGGGGGTGAATTGGTTAAACCTTGGTATTTTACAAATTTCTTTAATCAAAATCACAGTTCCTAGGATCTTTAGCACTTTTCAAAACCAAGAAACCTTATTCAATCAAGTAGCTCAGCCCCAAGGATTTCAACGGATCAAAACTGACTTTGTTGGTCAAGCAATTTAATCAAGAACATAATGAATATAATGAGTTAAGAATAGAAAAGCAAGACACAATCAGATTTATACTGGTTCACTTCAACACTAGAAGCTACATCCATTTTTCTTCCAACCAACACTAGGTTAGAGTTCCACTATTATAATTTTCAGTTCTTACAATCAATTACAATGTCTCCCTTTATCAACCCTAGATAAAGAACAGAAATCTAAAACCCTATTAGATTCTAAGAGACAAGAACCTGAGAACACTACTCAGTTCTTTCACCTAGAGAACCCCTTCTCTAGTTTCAAGCAAGAACCCAATTACAATAGTCAAATTACAAAGAAAATCCAAAACAAAAATTACAATCAGATTAAGGAGAAAAACAACCTGATGATCCAATGTATGCAATGCAAGATGAAGTTACCAGATCAGGTTGAATGATTACAAATCAATTAGCACAACTTTCCTTAATCTTGAAATGGTTTCAAGCTCCAAGAATGAGTCAAACACTCATGATCAAAGCACAATGGAGCAATGAATGATTAAACCCTTAGAAAACACTTTAGAATGCTCACAAGACTGTTTAAGCTAAAAAAAATACGTATGGGTAATGTTCCACAAAGTTAGAAAAGCAGCTGAGCATCAATCCTATTTATAACAGTTTTTGTAACTGCCTGTAATCGGTTAAACGCGCCTAACAAATGATTAAAACACTCATGTAATCGATTAAATAAACCTTGTAATAGATTAAAGTGTTCAACATAGTTTCTGGGCATGAGCAATGAGCAAAATAATTGATTATTTCATCCTGTAATCGATTAAGACAGAAGACTCAGAATAACAGAATACAGTATGTAATCGATTACAAGAATGTGGTAATCGATGAAAGCAGGAGTCTTCAAAAACTGAATGAACTATGTAATCGATTATGATATGTGGTAAATGATTAAGCCAGGAAGACTTGTAAGCATTAACATACAGTGTAATCGATTACGAAATGTGGTAATCGATTAAAGCAGGGAGACGACTTTTCCAATTAAGCCTATGTAATCGATTACAATACCTTGTTAATCGATTATCCCAACACAACTCAAAATCATATATAGCTATGTAATCGATTACTACCCATTAATAATTGATTAAAGAGTTCAACAAGGCAGTTTATATGAAAACAAATGTCAAATAATCGATTATTCCGATAGGTAATCGATTACATTGTTCTTGAAAGCTTTTCCGAAATAGACTAAGAACAAAATAATCGATTAAGTCTTTAAGGTAATCGATTACATCAGTATAAAATTCATTTTTCCAAAAACACTTTGAATCAAATTAAAAACTTAGTCAAATAACTAAAGCCTTGTGAAAGGTTAAGGAAGAAGATGTTCTGAGATTGTTTTTCATCTTTCAACCTGTATTGTTCATTCATGTGCATGTCATTCACTGGATCATTAGGTTGTTTCTTTCCTTAACTCATTCGTTGTAATTTTATTTACAAGTTTTGTTGTTATTGGATATTGTAATTGATTTCTTAAAGCTTGGGACTAGAGAAGGGTTCTCTAGCTTAAAGATCAGAGTAGTGTTCTCTAGATCTTTCTCCTTAGATTTCTAATAGGGTTTTAGATTTCTGTTCTTTATCTAAGGTTGATAAGGGGTAGTTCTTCTAAAAGCTTGTGAGAATATTTTATAATAGTGGAACTCTAATTCAGTGTGAATTAGAAGAAACTGGATGTAGCTTCATGATTTGAAGTAAACCAGTATAAATTGATTGTGTTCTTATTTTTATTCTCATCGTATTCATTGTTCAATAAGTTTTGTTTTGATCTTTAGAATTCTTGGTCTGAGCTATTTGATTGAGTAAAAGGTTTCTTGGTTTTAAAAGTGATAAAGATCCTGAAACTCTGATTTGAAGTTGTTTTAAAATACCAAGGTTCAACCAATTCACCCCCCCTCTTGGTTGTTGTGAAGTATTCCTATTATTTTCACTTCTTGAATCTTATCAATGGCTTCTGAATGCTATTGTGGTGATTCTTCCTAGGCTTATTGGAAAGCTTTTCCATGGTGCCATCCATCTTCATCCCTAACCTTTCTTCCATCTTCCATTACTGAATTAAAAAGCTTAAAACAGTCCCAAATTCTGTGAAAGTGCAGAATTTAGAGTTCTTGAAGTTTGCTTGAAGATTGGGTTTCATTGCGAGGTAGATTTGGGAAAACTAATGGCTATGGGTTCAGCTATACATCATGGCTACATCACAACCATTCATCAATAAATATGGACAACAAATATGTATTCAATGAACAATGGTCTTTACCTAGGAGTCCTACCCTTTTATACCAACCTTATTGGGCCCTAGACCTTGGGCTTGTGAGTGCTAATTACCATCTAGGTAATTCACCCTTTAAGCATGATTAGGTGCCTAATCTCACAATCACTTAGTAATTGCGATTATCATTCTACAGGGGTCCAAAACAATCCCCGGTTACCCTAGCCAAATACCTATGCGGCCTTTAATGGGACCGAGTAGGTACCCTGTGCCCTATCTAGTATACATGACCCCAATCCCTTTTTGTTCTAGGTTGACAAAGAAGGATTTCATGTTAGAATATCTATCTACGATACCTAGATCTATCGATAGGTGCTTGATAGGTACCTAGATCTATCGATAGGTGCTCGATTTTCGTGGTTTGACAACATGTCTCTTCAACTACCCATGTTGGTGACCGAAACTGCCTTTGCCTCCTACCATTGATCTTTACGAATCTGACGGTGGAGATTTGCATTGGTTTTGGGTCCGTTTGAGGCCATCACCTATGAAAAGGGGACATTAAGTAGTCATCGACCTTACATAACTTCTGATTTTCTTCTCTCGGCCAAACAATGTATTTTAGTCTTTCTTCTTAAAGGTAAGCTTGTAACTTTAATAATAATGGTTTCGACAGAGGCTTTGTTGAGGGAGACCGAATGGTTGGCTCTAAGGTGCATGGTTGAACAAAGAAATATTAAAGTTATCTTCCTACACGTCCACTTTGGTCATGGTCTCCTCAAGTTCCCCTTTGGAAGGGGGTTCGTCCTTCCTTAACGGTGGGAGTCAAGCGACTTCTCTTTGCCTTCTCGAATCAACTTCCAGAGAGGGTGGCCGACAACATAGGGGAGGTTCAGAACGTGAGGGTTACTACTGCCGATGAGACTCGGAGCCTCCTTTCTCTGGAAACTACTGAGGCAGTAGTGGTGTAACACCCTTCTAATTACTATATTATGCCTAGGTCATAATACGTAACTAGAAGATGTTAACTTTTCTAACGTAAAATTTTTAACCAAAATTGGTTAAGAAAAATTTATCTCAATATTAGAAAATTACGCTTATATTGAGCTTGTAGAGACTTTTTGGTCTCTTTAATAAATTACAACTTAGTAATAACTTGTAAATAATATTCCCTACAACAATAGTAAGTCCATATATTACAAAGTATATAACAAAATACTACAAGTTCGCAACATTAAAAGAAATCTTCCAACTTGTCCTCACTTTGTAGCTCCTCCTTTCGATTTACCTGTTTGGAATGACACGGGAATATACTAAAACAATGAGAATTCCAAAGAATTCCCAGTAGGTGAAAATTTGCTTATCATACAGTGTCATCGTCATCATTCCAGCTACTTCAGTTTATTAAGAAAACATGCGAACAATTATAGTTGATTTTTAATTTCATAAACATATAACCCGAAGTAGATTCATTTTATTCACAAACACTTAAAAATAATCTCATACTTCATCATTAATGCAAGCATCATTTTCAATCATGTCAATGCATAGCTTACCTTTATTATTTTACTCTTTAATACCATAAACTAGACAATGAGCTCATTACTAGACTTAGGTTGCTCCCACAGGGTCGTGCTCAGCTTAACTGTATCACCCTTTGCGGTCCCATAGGGTAGTGCTCAGCTTAACTGTATCACCCTTGGGTCAATATGTCTTTCCCGCAGGGTCGTGCTCGGCTTAACCGTATCACCCGTTGGGTACCATCAGGGTCGTGCTCAACTTAACTGTATCACCCTTCAGGTATTATCTTTCTTTAGTCTTTCCCTCAGGGTCGTGCTCGGCTTAACCATATCACCCTTTGGGCACCATCAGGGTCGTGCTCGGCTTAACCGTATCACCCTTCAGGTCTTATCTTTTTATCTTTCTTAATGCACATGACATGCTCAATGACATGCAAAGCTACATAACTCATGTCATACAATTATGCCACAAAACATCAAGATTTCATCATCACAAAGAAAATCATAATAAAGAACATTATAACAACAAGATTTCTTACTACATATGATTCGGTTCTTCCTATAATCTATACTCATCTAATAGTCATTAAATCCCTATCTTTTAGTATGTTAAGCTAAACTTACTAAGCTTTCTAAAAAGGTATTACATTCCTTAATTGAAGTTATAAAACTCTAGATATAATATTTTACAAATAGAACTTCAAATCTACCACCAGTCTCAAAATTCCACACTAACATCTCCTAGTGTTTTCACGATTGCAAGCAGTAAACAATCTATTTTTAGCTGAAATTTTTATATGTTATAGTTGACATTTAGATCTTTAATTCCATATATCATGAACCTAATTTGAATAAGAAATAAGAGAGAAATAAATTTATCAAAACGGATGGCAGAAGTTGTTTGGGTGTGGACAGTTTCGGACAGCCTGAGCTAAAATAATTTCTGGGAATGATTCACTAATTATTTTGGTCCCATATTTTAGGAAAACATAGAGAACATCCTAATATTTAAAATGAGTGGTCAAACATATCATTTGGTTAAGTATAGAGGGAGATATGGAAATTTCAAAACTGTCCAAAATTCAGCTCGCAGCCATACGAATTTGCTCAAGAATCAAATGATAAATGAAACTAACTTTCACCTACCTCAAACAAGTTTGCTTCCAATTCCTCCAAGTACTTGGCTGCACCTCAAGGTCTTGAAAGAATGAAATTCTTGTCTAGAATTTGATGTTTTGGAAAGGAAAGGATGGAAGTGAAATGAAAGAGATGGAAGGAGGGTGTTTCTCAAGTGAAGGTGTCGTAGAAATGGTGTTTTTGAGAATGACTTCCATTCAAAGCCTTCACCCCTTTATATAGTAGTTGGAAAATGATATAATATTCATGGACATTTCTACCCTTCATAGCTAGTTACTTCCATTTGGTTTCATCTTAACTTAATTACTTCTCATTCCATTAACTAAGTTCATGATGACTTCCTTAAAAATCTTCTAAGTTAATTATGTGCCATACAAGTGTCCTAACACTTGTCTTGGTCATAATGATTGCCTTTCCAAGTGTCCACTTAGTTGGCATGCCTTTACAAGTGTCCCAACATGTGTCCAATTTCATGAAGTTTCTCCTAGCTTCTCCATTGTTCACGTGAAAGCTAGATGAATGTAGAGAAATCTTGGCTTCACTTTCATGTTATCTTGCATCCATGCCATACAAGTGTCCTTCCACTTGTATTCATCCTATGGCTTGTCTTTCCAAGTGGCTTATCATGAACTTTCTACTCCTTTCTACTCCCTTCTTCATGTGCTCATCATGCTTAAGGGTATTCTGGTAATTTTCTACTTCAAGGAAAGAGTGAGATAGTCATTTTATATTTGTATTCTAATATCATCACATTTCCATAAATTAATTATAACTATGAATGTAATTTTTGAGGACGTTACAAGTGGATTCTCCTTATCCTTCTATGGAGGTGGTACAACAGAAATGTCGACACATGTTGTCAGAGAAGAAAGTGTGCCCTCTGATTACCTTTCTGGGTTATATGTGGGTTGACGAGGAGGTGCGCTACCTTTTTTCCCACTACAATGAGAAGTCAACATTAATATGCTTAGCTGGCTTCTTAGCATTATCTTGGAGGACGATGGCTGCTCAATCACACTATAAAGAATTTGGTTGTTTGCTACCCCTCCATCGAAGTTTGTATTTATGAATAAAGAGTAAAAAAATACGGAATTTTTTTATATGTACAAATGCCTATTTCAAGACCTAAAAGTGAGATTACCCTTTGATGACTTCACCATGGGTGTCCTTCATGATTTGAAAGTGGCCCTATCTCAGCTACATCCGAATAGATGGGCTACCATATAGCCATTCCAAGCTCTATGTATGTACACTATTGTTAAAGCTACTTTGGACCTTCTCCTTCATTATTTTTTTGTTAGCTGCATAAGCAAGCGCGGTTCCATCCCCTATTTCGGGGACTTTTACTTCTTCCAACAAAAATTTCAAAACCGGTTACTTTAAGGTAGTTATAAGGTCAACTACTGGAAGGAATTTTTTCTTTGATTTGGAAAGGAAATCGTTGTTCAATTTTTCACTAGCAATAGTGCCCCCGTTGCTACGACGAGTACCCCAAAGAATATTTGAATTCCGAAGAGCTTTGATACCTCGCCATCCTCACATTTCTTCCTTATCGGCTCCCTGTTCGACCAATAGCTTCACTTTTGTGTTCTCTAAATCCCATTTGGGATCTTGAGGGTTATTTGTTGTTCCTTTATGAATATGTCAAAGAGGAAAGCAAACTAAAAATTCTTTCCAAAATAAGAACATGGTTTCTACTTCTAGACCTCTTGAATTGCTTCACATGGACTTATTTAGTCCTTCAAGAACCATGAGCATAGGAGGAAATTACTATGACCTTGTTATAGTATATGACTATTCTAGATACACTTGGACATTGTTCATTAGATCTAAAACCAAGCATTCATAGCTTTTAAGAAACTAGCCAAATTAATTCAAAATGAAAAGGGTTGTAATATTGTTTCAATTAGAATTGACCATGGTGGTGAATTCCAAAATGATCTTTTTGAAAAGTTTTGTGAACATTTTGGAATTAATCACAATTCTTCAGCTCCAAGAACACCTCAACAAAATGGTGTTGTGGAGAGGAAAAACAGATCACTTGAAGAAGGAGCATGGACTCTTCTAAATGAAACAAAATTACCTAAGCATTTTTGGGCTGATGCAGTGAGCACAGTTTGTTATATGTTGAATAGAATTCTCATAAGGCCTATTTTGAAAAAAAATCCTTATGAACTCTATAAAGGAAGGAAACCAAACATTTCTCACTTTAAAGCATTTGGCTGTATGGCAAAGACAATCCTGGCAAGTTTGATTCAAAAGCTGATGAAGCCATCTTTCTTGGATATTCCTTGCAAAATAAGGCTTATAGGATCTTCAACAAGAGAACCTTGTGTGTTCAAGAATCTGTACATATTGTATGTGATGAATCTAACCCTTCTTTAGAAGAAGTTTTAAGTGATAATGATGTAGAAACTAAAGAGGAAAAACAACAGCCTATGGAAGCTAATAAGCAAGAAGAAGATGAAGCACAACTAGAGTCCAATCAAGAAGCAACCACACCTAAACACAAAGATTGGAGGACCACAAGAGATTTATCATTGGACAACATAATTGGTGATGTATCTAAAGGAGTATCTACTAGATCTTCTTTAAGAAATCTTTGTTGCACTATGACTTTTGTATCACAAATTGAACCAAGTAATATTGAACAAGCCTTATTAGATGAACATTGGTTAATTGCTATGCATGAGGAATTAAATCAATTTAAAAGGAATAATATTTGGGAACTAGTCCTAAGACCTTCCACTCTCACACCTATTGGCACTAAGTGGGTTTTTAGGAACAAGCTGGATGAAAGTGGAATCATAATAAAAAACAAAGCTAGATTGGTTGCAAAGGGTTACAACAAAGAGGAAAGCATTGATTATGATGAATCTTATGCTCCAGTTGCTAGACCAGAGACCATAAGGTTACTTCTTGCATATGCATGTATGTTGAACTTTAAATTGTTTCAAATGGATGTGAAAAGTGCATTTCTTAATGGTTATATTGATGAAGAGATATATGTTGACTAGCCTCCTGGTTTTGTAGATCATCAATATCCTAACCATGTGTACAGATTGAGAAAAACTTTATATGGTTTGAAACAAGCTCCAAGGTCTTGGTATGAGAGGTTGAGCAAGTTCTTGCTTGATAAATCATTCACAAGAGAAAAAGTGGATAAAACCTTGTTCAGCAAAAGAAGAGACAAAGACATACTCTTGGTACAAATTTATGTTCATAATATTATTTTTGGTTCCACTAATCATTCCTTGTGTAAAGAATTTTCAGCTAGCATGCAGAAAGAGTTTGAAATGTTTATGATGGGAAAGCTCACATTCTTTCTAGGACAACAAGTTAAACAAATGAAGAATGGAACTTTCCTTAGCCAATCAAAATATTGCATGGAAATGTTAAAGAAGTTTGACATGGAAAATTGCAAAGCTGCAACAACACCAATGGGAACTTCTACCTACGTAGATTCAGATTAAAAGGGGAAAAGAGTTGATGAGTCAAGATATAGAGGAATGTTAGGGTCATTGTTTTATCTTACATCGAGTAGACCTGACATTATGTTAAGTGTTTGCTTGTGTGCTAGATATCAAGCCAATCCTAAAGAGTCTCATCAAACTGTAGTGAAAAGGATCTTAAACTATCTAAAGTCTACACCAAAAGTGGGGCTTTGGTATCCAAAAGGTACAACAATCAGCTTAATAGGTTAGTCTGACTCTGATTTTGCAAGATGCAAATTGGATAGAAAGAGGACAAGTGGTACTTGTCACCTATTAGGAAGCTCTTTAATTTCTTGGCATTGCAAAAAGCAATCATGTGTAGCCTTGTCAACAGCTGAAGTTGAGTACATATCAGTTGGAAGTTGTTGTGATCAAAGCTTATGGTTAAAGCAACAACTCCAAGATTTTGGTGTCGAACTTCAACACATCAAAATTGAGTTTGTTGATAGTAACAATCAATTGGCTGATATTTTTACCAAACCTTTGGATAGAAATAGATTCTTTACTTTAAGAAACATACTTGGTATATTGGATGAATCTAGTATATGTTGATTGACATTCCTGTGCTAGTTACTCTGTTAATGAATGGCTTGAATATTGTGTGAAGGACATTAACTCAAATTGGAAATTGAATACATGTTAAATGCTACTAAAATCTGTTGTTTTAAGAATTAAAGTTGATATAATCAGACTATAAACTCTTAATCGATTGTTTACTCATCTGGTGCTTCTATAAAATTAGTCAAAGTTGTTGTAATCGATTAAACCATCAAAATAATCGATTATTCACAACTCGAGTTTCTGAAATTTCAAGTTCACTTTGGAATAATCAATTAAGTCAACGAATTAATCAATTACATGAAGTCTCAGATCTTTTCCAAATTTTGAACAAGTCTGGAATAATCGATTACTTTATCGAATTAATCGATTATTTGAGTCATGTATGTCTGAGAAATCTGTCTCACTCTGCTTTAATCGATTATCTCCAATTATAATCGATTACACTTCGTCTTCTATAAGCCATCTGTGCTGACATAATCGATTACCCTGTATTTTAATCGATTACCTCATTTCTTAGAAGTGAAATTTTGAATGAAATAATCAATTACATAACAAAATAATCGATTATTTAAGTGGTTACTGCAAAAATCTGACAGTTTTGAAACTGCCCAACTACAATAAAACATGATTTGATAGAATCTAAGCCTTAATGGTAGTGACTAAGGGTCATAATAGCTATTTCCGTATTCTACAACTGCCCATTACATCAAATTTGCCTATAAATAGAGACCTTTAAGACTTGAAATCTCACACCTTCAAGCCTTGTAATCTTCTACTCTTTGTCTCTATATTCTAGCTCTAAGAACACTTGCTTTATAAGTTTTTTTTCTTCTTACTTCTCAAATTTGTATTCATTACGTTCTCATAATGTCTACCTCCAAAAAGGCTTAAAACCTCAAAGAGAAAAGCTCAAGCCCAACCCTAAAATCCTGTTGTCAGTAGGCTTGATCATGGGTTCACCAATGAAGCTAACAAAATGAACTACCTACAGTTCAATGCTACCAAGCTTCTCTGCCCTTCAAAGTTCTTGAACCTTGGATGGTTCACTAAACAAGGATTTCAATTCCCTCAAATGTTAGAACAACAAGGTCTAACAAAATTTGTTGAAATGAAAGGGACTTTTTACCCTGACTTGGTAAAAGTCTTCTACACTTGTTCCAAAATCTCTATGCATGGAACAATTCTCACTCAAGTGAATGGAGTGGCTATGAAGATTACTCCAGAAATCTAGCATGAAGTTGTTGGAATCTCCTTTGATGGAGAAAGGAGGTTTGATGAAGAAGCTGAAGGTTACAACATAATGGAAACCTATAGAGGTATGCTCATTGATCCTCACATGAATTTGAGGCTAAGATTGAGTACAGAACCTATGACTCATGAAGATAGGCTCCTACACTATATCATCACCTACATTCTCACTCCAAGATCCACCAACCATGCACAAGCAACTAATGATGATCTCCAAGTAGTTTATGGATTGAAGAATGGAATCAAGCTAAATTGGATTCTTATACTTCAAGAGATCATGCAGAAATCCAAGAGATTGGTAAACTACCCCTTTCCTTATGTTGTATTAGTTTCAAGGTACATTGACTATTTTCAAGTGGATGTATCCAATGAAGTCATTGATCACACCAATGCAAGCAACAGCCAAATTAAGAAGAAGCACCTCACTAAGCCTGGAATGGTGAAGACACCATATGGCTGGCAAATGGCAGGCCAACTTGTTCCTTTGCCTGAAGAGGAAGGAGAAGAGGGAGATGATGAAGGGAATCAAATTGGAGATGTTGAAGAACAACAAGAAGAAGCTGCACCATCTGAACCTCAATATTCTCATTTTGAATCTTTAATAATACAAAAGATGGATGCCTTGTTTTCCTTACATCAAGGACAAAGAGATGAAGTTAATTCTTCATTACAAGAACTTAAGACTAGGGTGAAGAACATAGAATCCAAGATTTTTAGGGATGAATCTAGGGATTTGGATTAGTTCTAGTCTAAGTTTGAATATGCTTCATGTTTTGTGTTTGAATTTGGTTTAGTTTTTATGTTTATGTTTGTCTATAAGTTGTTCATTCTATGATTAATGAAATTTTTATTTCCCTTTCTATTTGTATGCTTTCATGTCTATTTTTGAATTTGATATGCCAAATAGGGGGAGTAGTTGAAATAGAATGAATGTAATATGAAATTGCTTTGATAATTTGAAATGCTTTGATAATGTTGCATTGAAATAAAATAATATGCTATGATAAACATAGTTCAAAGCATTTGATATGATACATTGATATTGAACAATGAAATGCTTTGAATAGGAGTTGAATAATCTAAGAAACTCAAGGGAGTTAGTATAATAGACTCAGGGGGAGTTAGTCTAAAAATGGCTAGTGAATGTTTGAATGTTTAATGATCAATCAAATTATGTTGATGCTTGATCTTTGCAAAAAGCTGAGAAATTTTCAGATCATACATCTCTTCATTGAAGTCAAGGAGTATGTTACATTAATGAAATATTTGGCATGCTCAAAATCAAAAAGGGGGAGATTGTTAGAATTGAGGAAGCTGAAGCAAAGGATTCAAGATGATTGAAGCATATGAGTTTTGATGTTTTACATGCCCAATCAATTTGATGGCATATGTAATTTTGTTTAAAGCTTGGTTCATTAGTTAAAGCTTTATAATCCTCATTAGCTTTTGATAATTCATGCATTCATTTGAATAGAATTAATCATGTGGTAATAATCTAAGTCATAGAAATTTCATTAAGGTAACTAGGAATTGTATAAAACATTTTCTCACTGCTTTAATTGATTACATTGGTGAAATAATCGATTACAGCATGTGTATGTTTTCTGGAAATTGCCTTATGAACATTTTAATCGATTACCACTGGTTCGTAATCGATTAAATAAGCTTAACACAGGATCAAAAACTTTCTGTGATAATCGATTATCTTGAGAAATAAGCGATTACATAACTTCTGCATAATTTTACACAGTATGTTCATCTGGTTTAATCGATTACCAGATGTTTGTAATCGATTAAATGTGCATTGTTAAGTTTTAGGCATGGTATGTGTTAATCAATTAAATAGGAACTTAATCGATTACATGTGTGCTTTGAAAAAATGAGTTCATCTGGATTAATCGATTACAAGATGACTTAATCGATTATTTTGTTCGTGACAAATTTTCAAATTTCTGATGAACACTTTAATCGATTATCTGATTAAAATAATCGATTACAATAGTTAAAATAATCGATTACATTGACGAATTAATTGATTACAGTTAGTTAAAACTGTTTTTTTTTTTATAAATAGAACAGTTGGGTTTGTGTTTAAAAAAAAGAGAGAAAAACAGAAATACTCATGCAAGTCTTGTGATAGACACATTCTAAAGCTCTCAAGAGTACCCAAGAATTAGATTAATGAGATAATCAAATATGATGAGTTTCATGGAGAGTTACTTGTGTTTTTAGTGTTGTTTCTCAAAGATTGAAGAATAGTTCAACCTAGTGCTTAAAGAAAGCCTTCAAGAAAGAGTTATATTCATCTATTGCATATAATGTCAGGTTGATTGCATCATTCATATCATTGTAAATTGCTGAAGATTATAAGGTGATATCTTTCTTGAACCTAAAGCTTGATTTTGTTTGATATTTGTTTTGTAATTGTGTTGTAATTCGACATAGCATTTGTATTCTTTAAAGTTTGTCTAGAAAGGATTTCTAGAGGGAAGAACATAGAGGGGATCTCTGGTTCTTGATCTTTTGAAAAGTCTATAGGGAGTAGATTTTGAATTTTACCTAAGGAGGGTAAGAGAGATCATTTGTAAGCTTGTAAAGAATAGATATTTGTTATAGTGGAATTCCAACCAAGATTTGGTTGGAAGAAAACTGGATGTAGCCTCCGGGATTGAGAGGTGAACCATTATAAATCTTGTGTGTTTTAAGATTTCAGTTAATATTTCATTAAATTGTTGAAGTATAGAATTTGTTTATTATACAAACTCAGTTACAACACAAGAGTGATTTGATTAGTGAAGTAAATTTTTTTTCTAAATTGGTTTTGAATAGATACGATCTTTTGAAGTCTTCCGCTGATATAAATTTTTGAAAGGAAATTTTAAAACTCTAAGGTAAAACCAATTCACCCCCTCTTGGTTTATTTGTATAAGTGTTCATTGTATTTTCAAATTGTTGCTTATTTTCGGATTTTATGCTCACTTGACCTATCTTCCTTGTGCAGGACCTAAAGAGCTCTACAGAACTCCAAATGGAGCATATGAGTAGTCCTTGGAAAGATAAGGAAAATATCTTCACGTTTGCCAGAGATAAGCAAGACCAATTCTATCAATTGGAGGGTCATTTTAGGATTGGAATTCAAAACCATTGCACTTGAATTTTGGGCTGTGAGTTGGATTTTTATTGGTGTAATTAGCATAATTAATCAAATTAGATGGGCCTAATCATGGCCCATCATTTCTTACTGACTCAATTACTATATGCTAGTGCAATTATTTAGTGAAAAAAACACACACTACATTTTAGCAAAAGCATAATTTAATTTCCTTTTGAAGTTTTCAGAATTAAAAACATTTTCTCTCAATTGTTCTTCACTAATCTTAATTTTTGTTTTTTGTTCTTTCATTTTTGTGCACTAATTTTGTGGGTCTTCCATTGATGATGATCATGGAAGGCTAAACAATCAATCAATCCAAGGATCCAGCCTAAGCAAGTGGAATTTGAGTTCTGGTTTACTATTTCAATTTCTATGTGAATGTTCACTTTCTTCTTCAATCTCTATTCAATTTTCATGATTATGAATGTGTTTATGATTGAAAATGGATTAGTTTATGGATTCATTTCCTAATTTCGAATTTTAATCACAGATATTTGGATGATATTTCAATTAGGCTTGTGATTTCAATTAATTTAGGAGTTAATTTGATTGAATTGCTTCTAATGAAATTGAATGAACTTTCATAACATGATCATTATCTGAGAACTATGATAATTACCATTGCTTGATTTGGTGAATTGGATTGATGTTATTTAATCTATTTTACAATACTTCTTATCAATTCACATTAGTTTATACGTTTTTATGCAATTGTTATTAATCGCATGCAAACTATTCGATAAAAATCACCCTATTGTTTATTAGTGAATTGAAGTTGGAACCAAATTGATTGTGTCTCTAAGTCAACCTAAGTTAATCCTGTGCTACAGAATTAGTGTAGTTTAATTGTTTTGAAGCAATACGACATCGATTATCAGGCACGTCTTTCCAAGTTAAATGCACAATGGGGATTTTTTTCTCTTGCCACAACCCCCAGATAATTGTGGAATTTCTCCTTGTGACTTCCTGGTGCCTGATGTGTTGCAAACACATCTTAGTTTTAGGCTAGTTTTAAGTTATATTTCAATTGAATTATTAGGAATTAGGTAAGAAATAAGTTAGTTTGTTATTTACATTTTATTATATCTCATTTTATTACCAAGATGTGTTTTTAGGGCCAAAATGAGGAGATTCAAGCAAATAAAGAAGAAAACAAGGTTTAAAGTCCCGCGCGAATCACGCCAATATCCGCGCGAGTCGCGCCATGATGCAAAAACACAGTGTCAAGCTCGAAGACTCCCCGCCAGTCGCGCCATGTCCATGCCAGTAGCGCCATCCATTCGAAGTTCCTGCGTGATCCGCGCTGTGTCTGGCGCCATCCACGCCAGAAGGTCTGAAGGCAGCTTTGATTCGTGCTAGCCGCGTGATTAACGCGGATTCCCGCGCTACCAGCGCCATGAATTGGAAAGACAGGCACGATCCGCGCCACAAGCCGCGCCAGCCACGCTGCGAAGGCGCTGTTTCCTGAATTAAGAAGATTTGGTTTGAAATTGGCACAGAAAATAGGCTTTGTTACTTGAATTATATCAATCTATAAATAAAGGCCTCTGGGACTGAAGAAAGGACACCTCCTACACCATCCAACACTTCTCTACATTTCTCTCCATCATTCCAAACCCTTGGAAGTCAAGAATCAAGGCTAGGTCACTGCAGAATCATGTGTTATTTGACAGCTTTGGTTTCTTTGAAGCCTATGGCAGGCTAAACCTTGTATTGTGGGAAGGTTATGAACTGATGTAAACTCCTCTATAACTTGACTGGTATTGAATGAGAATTCTTATTGTTTTATTTTACTTTGTTCTTCATTGTTTTATTCTTATTTAGAATTGGCCATTCTATTTAGGTATTGAGGGTTAGGATTCGCAATGGGGACGTTGGGATTCTAATTTCTGACCTTAGTAAAATAACAGTTATTCATTACCTAGGGATAGGGATGCGTGGCTGCGGAACCTTATAATATAGTCTTTTACATGCTTAACTTGATAGAATTCACCAAGGAATTGGGTTTTTGATTCAGGTTAAAGGGTTAATTCACTAAGGGATTAGGGATTAACTAAAGTAGGAAAGATTTATTCTCTGAGCAATAGGAAATAGCAACCCTCATGTTATAGTCTTTTACATGCTTGACAAGAATTGCTAAGGAATTAGGATTGTTGTTAAAGGGTTAAATTGCTAAGGAATTAGAATTTACTAAAATAGAAAAGATATATCATTGAGTGATCAAACTTGATAAACCAGTTAAGTGAAAGAGGTAGAAATCAAAGGGGATTGTGCCTGACCACAATTGTTTCTTCCATTGGTAACACCTTTATTATTTTATTGTTAATTTAATTTTTGTTTTATTTCAATATTCAACAACAACAATTCTCCAAAAATATTTTCTGTTTTTACTTCCTGTCACATTGAATTAATATTACTGTGAATTTCACCCCAATCCCTGTGGAGAACGATACTCACTTACCTATTTTATTGGCGTCGTTGCCAGGGATTGGTTAACGGATTTTTACAGTAATTTTTAATCTTTGTGATTGGAATTTTTGTTACTAATTGCTTCTCTGAGTTTTATGCGAGGTTTAGTTAACCCTGAGGATTTACAGTTCGATCCTGAAATTGAAAGAACACTCCGAAGGAGACTAGCCAAACAAAGGAGAAGAAAAGCTAAATACTTTGACTTTGATTTAATTCCAGAATTAGAGTCAGAAGCAGAGATGGCTAAACAAGAAGCAAATAATCAGCCAAGACGAAGACCAGAGGATGAACTAATGGAGGATATTCTGGCTCTTATGTTCACAAGACCAAACTCAAGCATTGTGAGGCCACCAATACAAGCTAACCACTTTGATATAAATCCTTCATTGATTGTATTGGTGGAAAGAAGTCAGTTTGGTGGGGAAGATTTTGAAGACCCTCATGATTTCATAGACAGATTTCTGAGAATATGTGACACTATCAGACACCAAGGGGTCTCAGATGATGCAGTAAGATTAAGCCTATTCCCTTTTGCTGTTAAGGGAAATGCATTGAGATGGTTGAACCGACAAACATCAAATAGCATCTCAACTTAGGAGGACTTAGTCTCAAGATTTTTTGCCCAATATTTTTCCATGGACAAATACAACCGGTTGGTGAATGAAATCACCAATTTTACTCAGAATGGAAGAGAATCCCTATGTACTGCATGGAATAGATTCCAAGAATTGATCAGGAGATGCCCACAATATGACATGCCTTGGGTAAGTAAGTACGTATTTTCTTTAACGGTATGACTCCTGAAACTCGTATGATTTTTAATGTTGCAGCAAGGGGCACAATAAGGTCAAAAATTGTAGCTCAAACCTATGAGCTGATTAAATCTCTGGCTTGTACTGAAAATAAAAGCATTACTATTCAGCCAAAGAGAGAGCCAATACAATTGTGCAGCAATGATGCCATGCTTGCAGAGCAGAAAATTTTAGCCCAACAGCTGGCTAAATTGAATGAAAAAATTGATAGACTTCAAGCCTCTGCAGCCCAAGTTTCAGCCAGCAAGCCACACGTCTGCTGTGAATACTGCCAAGGTGAGCATGAATCTAATCAATGCCCTATTCTTGTTGGAGCTGACCCTGTGCAGGTTAATGGCGTTTGGAATGATCAAAGACAGCAACAGCCATACCAGAGAAACAACAATTTTGTTGCAGGAAACAACTACCAGAGGAACACTCAAGGAGGAGGATTAGACTATAAGTCCAATAATTATCTGCAGCCTCCTCCCATTCCAACCACTAGTATTTCTGAACTTGAAAAAGTAGTGATACAGCTGTCACAAACAACAACATAATTTATAGCTGAGACTAGAGCTCACCACAGAAATCAAGATGCCTCCGTCCGGAATCTTGAAATTCAAATTGGTCAATTGGCGAAACAAATTTCTGAGAGGCCACAAGGACAGTTCCCCAGTGACACAGTGACAAATCCAAGGGAACATGTCAATGCTATCACCACCAGGAGTGGTATTGTGCTTACTTCACCAGAAGGGCCTAAGGTGAAGAAAAATTCAGCAGCTGAAGCAGAAAAAGAAAAAGCTGCAGAACCAGAAAAAGAAAAATCTGTAGAAAAAGAGAAGAAGGAGAAAAATACTGCACCTCCAAAGAAGCAATGGGATTTCTCTCGCTTTGAGAAACCCCCATATCCGGTGCAAACCAAGCAACAAATTCAGCAGCAGCAATTTGCCAGGTTCTTAGATATGTTTAAGAAGTTACATATAAATATTCCATTTGTTGAGGCATTAGCCAATATGCCTAATTATGCAAAATTCATGAAGGAACTTCTGTCTAAGAAACATAAGTTAAAAGACTGTGAAACCATAGCACTCACTGAGGAGTGCAATGCCATCATTTTAAGAAAGCTTCCAAAGAAATTGAAAGACCCTGGAAGTTTTAATATCCTTATAGCCATAGGAAATATAAATGTAGGGAGGGCACTATGTGACTTAGGGGCTAGTATTAACTTAATGCCATTATCAATGTGTAAGTCCCTAGGCATAACTGAATTAAAACCCACTAGAGTTTCCTTGCAATTAGCAGACCGTTCATTAAGGAAACCCTCAGGGGTCATAGAAGATGTGTTAGTCAAAGTAGACAAGTTCATTTTCCCTGCAGACTTTATTGTGTTAGATATGGAGGGCGAAAGTGAAATCCCTCTGCTGTTAGGAAGGTCCTTTTTAGCAACTGCTAGGGCCTTGATTGATGTAGAACAAGGGAAGTTAGAACTTAGGATGGATAATGAGTCTGTGGTTTTTAATGTTTTCAATACTGTGAAAGATCCATCTGACACACATAATTGTTCTAGGCTAGATTTGCTGGATAACATGAATTGTGCAGGTATTATAGCAACTGAAGATGCAGCAAGTGCAGTAGACATTACTGCAGGAGAAATTGCAGCAGAAGCAGAAAATAATGCAACAGAGGATAATACAGCAGCAGCAGAATTTGCTGCAGAATTACCACTTGCAATTCAAGAAGCCACATCTGAACTTGTGATGGAAGTGCTGCAGAAAAAGGAAGATGATAATTCAATTGGAGCACCAAGAGTTAAGCTGAAAAAGAAATTAGAAGAAACTGAGGAAATACCTAAAAAGAGGTGGGTAAAAAGCTAGGTGCTGCAAAAGGGGAACCTCACACTGCAAACAAAATATCTGCCACTGCTAATGGGAAGGTTAAAACCTGCAAGAAGAAGACCAAGAAGGGGCGTAACAAAATTCGCCAAAAAGAACTTGAGCCAGGACAAAAGGTAATGCTCTCAAAATATCGCTTGAAGTTTCCAGGTAAGTCAGAATTCTTTTGGTCTGGTCCATTTTTGGTGCAAAAGATTTGCCCTTATGGAATAATAGAAATCACTTCATTAGACAAGGACAAAACTTTCAAAGTTGACAAATGTCGGCTGAAGCTTCATTTTGAAAGCCAAGTGGATAGAGACACAGTTCCTATTCCACTTAAATCCACAAATGATTAAACGGCAGGACACGTCTAGCTTAAAGACGTTAAACAAGCACTCTTTGATGTAAATACATAGGATCCTAGGTATTTTGAGTTTTGTTTTTCTTTAGATAGATTTATAATTATGCATGTTTAATTTCTAGGCATTTAGGTTCATGCATTTTTAAGTTCATAAAAAAAAAATGAAAAGGTTGTTCAATAGTGTGGTGCTAACTGCGCCAAAGACACGGCCAATTCACGCTAATTGCGTGAAACTCGCGCTAGTCGTGCCAACCATTCGACCCTGAACTTTCCATCTACATGATCTGGCGCGAACCGCGCCAAGTGTGGCGCTAACCGCGCCATGACACGGTCACGTCACGCGAATAGTGTGAAACCCAGCGCTCATCGCGCCAAGCTTTCGAGGCTGAAACTCTTCCAGTGCCTAATGGCGCGGATCACGCCAGATGCCGCGCGGACCGCGCGGGGCTTTGAAAACTGTTTTTAAATCGAATTAATTATTAGAATTTTGAACTGAGCCTTGAACATGTAATGACCTAAATCTGGGAATCCACAGTAGTAAGCCTTGCTGAATGCTAAATACTCTCTGATACTTATAGCTTGGCTTTCAAATTTGATCTGAATTTACAGGTGTCTGAGACCTGTTTTGGGGTTTTATGTATAACTGAGTACTAACACTCAAATTGTAACCCCAAGTTAATAACAAACAGCTGGTGATATGAAACTATGTAGTGTTCTAAATCTGGGAATCATAGGCATCTTGCGAAATTCTGAGCAGTTTTTATTTCCCAAATGCTTGTACACATACTTGTTGTGTTAACGACTGTGCTGTTATTTTGTTGAATATTATTCACTAATGCACAGTTTTCCCTGAATTGACTGTTGTTGTTTTTAATCTGAACCACACTGAAAAGACCAAATCTGGGAATTCAGCTCACTATATCAGGTATAAGTTTGGAATTTTTCCAATTCAGGTTGAAGAAATTGAAGAGAAGCAGTAAGCCAAGTGCTGCTGCATCCTGCAGCAAAGTGATAACAAAGGACCATCTAATTTTTGTTTCTGTTTTTAATTTTTCAGTGTTTTATATTACTTAGGTTAGCTGTTTGTTACTTTATTGTTTTAAATAAATTCTGTTTGGATTGATGTTCATTCTGGTTATGATTTTCAAATAATGCATACATGATTAAGTTGTTAGCAGCACATAATCCTTTTTACTTATTGCTGGGGACAACAATTTTCTAAATCTGGGAATGGGTGCATATGCATTATTTGCTGAATCACAGTCAAGAAACAAAGGATGTCCAACAGAAAATTTTTGTTTTAGTTTAAATTTTTAGCTGAATAATTCAATAAAAGTTGGCAACACATCAGATTTTTCAAAATTAAAAGTGAATGAATACAGTAATGGATAGAATTTCTCTGATAAAAGCTTGTGTGAAATGAAACATAACATGAATTGCATGACACATGAATGGAATTGTGATTGTTAGTATGTGATATGCATGTTGAAGTTGAAATATTGCTTGAAATGAAGTCAGCAGTGATTGACTTGAGTTTAGCACCTGTGAGATTTTGAGCCAAACAGTAATTAATTTTCTTTCTGAGAGACTCCATTTTCATAGTATTCTAGAACTTGAATTGTTTCTCTGGATGCAGGTGTGACTTGACATGATTAAGGCAATTTCTTCTTCTGAAAACCAGGGCCAAACTAACTTACCTTCAATTATTCTTCCATTTGTACCTCTTTTTGAGCCTAAGCTTTTCATTTCAGCTACCTAATTCAAAGCCATATCCATTGACCAACCTCCCTGAGGCTAGAGAAGGTGTAATCTAAGTCCATGACAGCAGAAACACAGGGAAGTGTCCATCAAGGCATGAAAGAAAACAAGTTAAACTCAATTGTTATGGAAGAACAAGAATAAACAAGCACAGGACAGTTTAAAAATAATAAGCCTGAGATTATTAGCTGGAAATCTGAAAGTTGCTGTATTTTGAAAGAAAATCAAAAAGAAAGTTATGGCTTTGTTTTGTTTTATTAAGAATAAGTTGTTGAATAACGTACCAGGTTGAAGAGAATGAACAAAGAACATGGAAGACCAGAAGATTGGACTTAAGGGACTGGATCTAGCCTCATATTAGCTACTTTCCCAAAGATTTTTCCTACCCTTAGCCCAGCCAAGTTACAAGCCTAAAAGACCTTTTGATCAAATCATGCTTGCATCTGTTGAGAATATTTTCAAGCTTATGGTAGTGCTGTGACTATGTTGAGTGAGAGATTGTTATAACCTGATACACTTGAGTGAATGAGTGAAATAAACACATGCTGTGAGGAACACTCAAGTTAACTCTCACTAATTGACAGATTTGAAAGCACCATGGAAGCTTTGATATGAATTGATTATACTCAGCATGATGAATTCTAGGATTGTAGATTGTGGTTTTGTTGATCATAGATCCTTGCTTATTCTTTGATGTTCTGTTTGTTGCTGAGGACAACAACTATTAAATCTGGGAATTGTTTGATGTGTTCCAAACACATCTTAGTTTTAGGCTAGTTTTAGGTTATATTTCAATTGAATTATTAGGAATTAGGTAAGAAATAAGTTAGTTTGTTATTTACATTTTATTAAATCTCATTTTATTACCAAGATGTGTTTTTAGGGCCAAAATGAGGAGATTCAAGCAAATAAAGAAGAAAACAAGGTTTAAAGTCCCACGCGAGTCGCGCCAGTATCCGCGCGAGTCGCGCCATGATGCAAAAACACAGTGTCAAGCTCGAAGACTCCCCGCCAGTCGCGCCATGTCCATGCCAGTAGCGCCATCCATTCGAAGTTCCTGCGTGATCCGCGCTGTGTCTGGCGCCATCCACGCCAGAAGGTCTGAAGGCAGCTTTGATTCGTGCTAGCCGCGCGATTAACGCGGATTCCCGCGCTACCAGCGCCATGAATTGGAAAGACAGGCACGATCCGCGACACAAGCCGCGCCAGCCACGCTGCGAAGGCGCTGTTTCCTGAATTAAGAAGATTTGGTTTGAAATTGGCACAGAAAATAGGCTTTGTTACTTGAATTATATCAATCTATAAATAAAGGCCTCTGGGACTGAAGAAAGGACACCTCCTACACCATCCAACACTTCTCTACATTTCTCTCCATCATTCCAAACCCTTGGAA
>PYAF01006268.1:47295-73476 GCA_007407185.1 Glycine tomentella | reverse complement strand
GGTTAAATACTCCAATGAGAGGATGAGAGAAATAATTGCTACTGCTGTGATGGTTCATGAATACCCTTTTAGCATTGTTGAGGATGAAGTTTGGATGTGGGCTTTCCAATATGGAAATCAAGACTTTCAAAAAGTAAGTCGTAAAACAGTCCGAAGTGATTGTTTAGCAATATATAATGCAGAAAAGAATCGATTGAAGACTTTTTTGAAATCTGTCAACAAAATTAGTTTAACAACTGACATGTGGAAATCAAGTCACCAAGTGGTCGAGTATATGGTTGTCACTGGTCATTTCATTGATGTCGAGTGGAAACTTCAAAAAAGGGTTTTAAGTTTTGTGAAGGTGCCTACTCCGAGGCGAGGAATTGATGTAGCAGATGCCATTTTTAAGTGCTTGAAGGTGTGGGCGATTGAAGAAAAGGTGTTTTCTGTGTCAGTTGACAATGCTTCTTACAATGACTCATGTTTGAATAATTTGAAAGAGAACTTATCACTTAGCACAAAACTAGTACTGAATGGAGATTTGTTTCATGTTAGATGTTGCGCACACATATTGAACTTGCTGGTACAAGATGGGCTTGGTAAGATAAAAGATATCATTCAAAATGTTTGTGAAAGTGTGAAGTATATTAACCATAATAATGCAAGATTGAAGGCCTTCAGTGATATTGTTGAACAAAAGCATCTACTACTAATTTATATCTTGCAGAAGTTTGGAGGGTCAAGCAAGTAATTGACAATGCATCAGAGGATGAAGATTTTTTCGTGAGAGATATGGCAGCCCCAATGAAACTAAAATTTGACAAATATTGGGGGGAATGTAATTTGTTGATGTCTATTGCTAGTGTTTTAGATCCTAGGTGTAAGTTTCGTATGATTGGCGTTTGCTTCCCTTTGTTGTACAAGCCCAAGGAAATTGCTATGGAAAATGTGGAGAAGGTAAAAAATGCTCTTCAACAATTACATGATGAGTATGTGGCTTTAAACAATGAAGAATCATCCTCAAATGAAAGGAATGTTGGTGGCATAAACTCCTCAAATATCTATGTGTCTGATACATCTGCTATGACTGGCTTTGATCAATTAATGAGCCTTGTGCATGAAAAGGAAGCAGTCCCACCAATGAAATCAGAACTAGATGTTTATCTTGAGGAGAAAAATACTTATATTCCTAATAATGAAAACTCCTCTTTTAGTGCCTTGGAGTGGTGGAGGAATAATAACTTCAAATATAAGATTTTATCAAGGATGGCAAAGAGATATACTAGCTGTTCCAATATCAACCGTTGCATCAGAATCTACATTTAGTGCTGGAGGTAGAGTAATTGATGAGTGTCGTTCTAGATTGAACGAAGAATCTATTGAAGCTCTCATATGCGGTGGAGATTGGATTCGTCATAATTACAATTTGAAGAGAAAAACAAAGGTACACAAATTTTATTTTGAATTGACTCTTTTGTAATATATTTATTTTTCTAATAACATTTTTCCTTATTATATGTAGGTGGATGATCGACTGCTTGAAGAAATCACATTAAAGATTTGATGATATGTTGGCTCATTGCTTCATGTTTGGTAGATGGCTCGAGAATTAAAAAAATTATTCTTCTCTATATTTAACTTGACTTGGTTCTTATTTCTTGTTTATTTTAGTATTGACATTTGAACTCTTATATATTAAACTTATGGTATTTTACTTAGCTTGTTTACTTTGTTTACAATATTTTGTTGAATACTTAAAGTATTCCAATTATAATTATTAACTGGGTTGTTGTGATTAGTAAACTTTAATCTCATATTAGAGTGCTCTAATTAATTTTATTTTTTTCACGCACAAATTAAAAGGGAAGTATGTGTCTTTTTTATATTAAATTTACAAAAGTATTATGCGAATTCTCGAAATTTTACTGTATAGTCATTAGATTTTATTTAATATATAATATTTATTTTAAAGTAGGCTTTTTAATAGGCTCGTAGGCCAAGCCAGGCTTTTCAATAGGCTAGGCCAGGCCTAAAAAAAAAGCCTATGATAGATAAAAAGGCTAGGCCAGACTTTATATTTTTAAATTAGGCCAAGGCCAGGTCTAACCAAACCTGGCCTGGCCTGGCCTGTTTCCACCCCTAACCACATGTCAGTTTGAAGAAACTATTGTTTTATATTTATTTTGATTATTCATGATAATTATTTTATTATCATTATTCTTAAATATTAGTTTCAATTTGCATTGAATCAATTGCTAACATGTACTGATTCAATCAACCAACTTTTTTACTACATTATGTTGTTCTTCCATTAAATTTAACATAAAAGAATAATTATCTGTTTTTCTAAAGTATTGCTTAATTGCTAACATATAATATTGATGATTTTTAATAAAAAAACATGATATATCAAATTTTAATCAATGTCTAAAGTAAATTTCACTATTACTACAAGTTACTACTTAAATCTTAAAATTTAAATTTTTGTGGTCAGATATAATAAATTCTTATATGCATGCATGTTATTACGCAAAGATCTATGTAAAGGACAACAAACAACTTATCGAGGATTAAAAATGAAACATTCAACATGTTACATAATTGATAGAGTTTAGACAAATACCAACTTTGTTAATCATACATTCCACTTTTTATGCAATTGATTCAAACATACATTTTAAAATGAGTATTATTTTGAAATATGAGCTACTTCATATATAAAAACACTTATTGGTATTCATTTCAACATTTTTCAAAATATTGAATATTAAAATAATAATATTAAAACCTATAATAATTTTGATATAATTTATTTTAAATATAACTTAATATCTAAAAAATTATCCATATTTAGTTCCTTTTAACCAAACACACCAAAATAAATCAGGCTCCGAAACAAATAAGCCGGAATCAAACAGTACCCTTTCCACCCTTCCTTACCAAACAAAATTGAGTCTTTCTTCAGCGACAGAGTCTAGGGTGCGCAAACAAAACATTTTTCGTATCATACGAAAAGAATCTAGACCATTAGATTGAAATATGAAATGCATTAGATAGATGAAAACTTGTTATCTTAATTTTTTGACATAATTAATTATTAGCTGTCCAAGTTGCACGTGTAGCAAAAGAGTAGAATGATAAAGTTGTCCTAACGTCTCACGCCCCAAAGCCCCAAAGACAATATTTACTTTTTCCAACCCTACAATTCCCAAAACCTTTTTCTTTTCCTTCGAACTCCAATTCCCTCACCAAAACACCGTCACCATTGTTTTCCCTTTCAACAACATTCGCCACCCTTTAGAGACGAAGAGAAAAAAAAAGAGGTGTTAGGGTTTCGATTCTCTGCGACGCTCTCCGCATTGCGCTACCCTGCACCGTCCTCACCATATCGCGCGCCTCTTTCACTCCCCTACTGTTTTCCCGTTCCCTCTCTCTCTCTCTGTGTTGCGAAAATTAGGGTTCATAGGTTTGGGGCTAATTCTTCTTCCGATTTCGAACCGAGCGCGATCGTAAAGAGGGCAAATGTACGCTGATCGCGTGGAGGGTGGAGCAAGGAGGCCAGTGAAGGAACGCCTTAATATTATGAATGGTGTCAGTGGCTCTACTCGCCAGCAGCAGCGCCAAATCACTGGCAAGAGGTTTGCAATTCGTTACTCCTTCGTGTTTTTATGATGACTATTAATGTTTTTGGCATGAAAATTTTAAATCGCGCTCGTGGTTTCGTTGCGTTACTTGATATTGTTGATATGGCGGACAATTGTGGCCGATTCGGCCACAATTACGGCTGTGGACGCCCAAAAAACCTTCACTTGTGGTTGAAATCGTCGTTGTGGACACCCGGAAAACCTTAACATGCGGTTGAAATTGCAGTCGCTGATCGGTTTTCAAAACCTCGGTTTTAGGAGTTGTAGTGGATTTAGCTGATTGCTGATGTAAAGTTGGATGTGTGACCATAAAAGAAAAGACAGGATGCAAAATTATTATATACGAGGAGGGATTGTCGTAGCATGGATTAAGCAAAAGACAAAACCAATTAAGATGGTTTGGACATTTCCAAAGAAGGGCCTAGGAGGCACCAACGAGAAGAATAGATTGTATTATTTTTAGTTCTGTGAAGAGGAGGAGAGGGAGGCCAAGAAAGATATTGGAGGAAGTGGTAAAGATGGATCTCATGGTAAATAATGTCGTTGAAACTTTGGTCTTTAACCAAGCCATATGATGTCATGTGATCCATGTAGCCGATTTTATCTAGTGGGATAAGGATTTGTTGTTGTTGTTCCCTTCCATCTCACCTCTCTTGCTCACTAGTTATAAACCCACTGCCATTCCCTTTATTTTTCCTCTCATAGACCTTTTAGCTGTATGAGGGTAAATTATAGATTTCTGGTTAAGTAGATGCTGCAGTGCAGATGATGAGATGACCTAGTTGCAAAATGTTGGGCGAATTGATTTCTTATTCTTTTTCTGCTTTGATATATTATTAGATTTCAGACATGTGCGGAGGATATTTCAAATTTATTCTGTTGTTTTTTAACTTAGACATATTCATCGGCTTTGCTAGAAGATAGTTTCAACCATGGTGAACTTGTGCCTCAAAAATTGGGCCTGGACAGGTTTAGGTCATTGTGCTTTACTTTTTTGGGTGAGTACATTCTTTTGTATATACACAGAATGAAACGATTTTGTTGTTTACCTGATCATTCTGCAAATATCAGTTACATGAATTAGTTCATTTAGCAAGTCTTACTCTGCATTCAGGGTGCTTTTATTGGATGTCTCATGTCGCATAGAGATAATTTCGTATCATGTTGTCGTGGTGATTACAATTGGTAGAAACATTGTAGTCAGAATGTACATATGGGAAGTTGAAACTAAGTTTCATTCATCTACTGAGAATCTGCCTTTTCAGTCTACTTGATTGGGTACTCAAAAGCTTCAATTACTATGCACCTCAGCTGTTTGAATGCTTATTGAGACAACAACTCTGATATATTTAAATTCAAATTTTCTTTTTCTTTCTTAAATTGCAGGTCAAGGCAAGATGACAAGTGGGAACATGATCTCTTTGACAATGACGAACCCCGGATCACTAGTATGGATAATGTTATTCTCATATGCAACTATAAGTTGCCACTGTTGTTGGATGCCAATAGTTATTTTTTATGGGTTTTGACTGTTTGTTAATGGATTGTGATTGTGAAGATCGCAAAGTTAGTGCTCAAGATCTTCGCCTCAAGCTTCAAAGGAAGGGTCTTCAACCTGCATCTCAGAGTGGTAAGAGTTCTGCCCCAAACGTGCAGGATCTCCGTGAAAGGCTATCAGGGACAATGGCACCACAACCTACAAATGATGATCTGCCAAAGACAAAAGTTGTTAAACCAAGCAGTAAAAGTGTTGGTGTTGAGGCCCCTACAGTGCAGATCAAAAGGCCAGCTGACCCAGCTCCTAAAAAGTCACGGAAGGTATCATTGTTGTTATGCGCTTTTTTAATTGTCAATTAGAGCTTTTGTTTTGGCATCAGCCTTATTCTTGTACACATTTATATATGCTATTAAATGTCCTGTTACGGAGTGTTGTGATATGCTTGGACATTTATGTTAAAAGAACTGATCTGGAATTTGTTTGAATTTCTCCCTGTTTAGTTGTTTGAGTAGGTATATTGCATTGATGGCCACTAGTGTTATGCAACAAGACTAAATGGATGTAGAGTATAAATATTTAAAAAAAAAAATACTAGGGTAACAACCAAGTACAGATAAACAAGGGCTGCGATTTTGTAATATTATATACTTTTATACTTGTACAATTTAAATTATATATACGAACCAATATTATAACCAATTTATTTAACCAAACTTAAGCTCATCCAGATTTAGTTGAGTATGATAGCCTTAATTGGTCCAACACCTAAAATGCTACAATTTCAAAATTGGGAGACATCAATAAATTGATTACTACGAGACCCTTGTCAGAGATATTTTTGCACATAATGAGGACTAGTATGTGCTGGGCAATATTGTATTGCTGGTGAGCTGTGATTTTGCTGCAGACAGCATTTGTTATAGTAATGATGCTGTTTGAATTTTTCTAGTGGAAGAAGGTTAAAGGAAATCAAGCATTGATTTAGTATTCAATCCATACTTTCTTGTTGATTAAGATATATACAATTGATCTTGTTCTTGTACTGTAATGGTGGATATGAATTGTTCTCTTCAAATTTACATCAAGATAATAGTAGAGCTTTAGATGTTAAACTGTTAACTTACTTGTCATTGGCCATTTTTTGTTCAATCTTTTATGTTATTTAGTTTTTCTTTTTGTAATTTTTTAAATTAATATTTTCTGCTTAAGAGAATGTACTTTTCCAAATTTATGTTCATACTTGGCAATACTAAATCAATTTTTACCCCCAAATTTCTTTTGGATTAATTTATTATTAACTTTTTTACCAAATAAAGAAAAAATTAAAGTATTTAAATTCTGGTTCTTGTTTTACAGGCTGGTCCTTCGGTTGATTATTTTTTGCGGTCCTTGGGTCTTGAAAAGTATCTCATAACTTTTCAGGCTGAAGAAGTATGTCATACATCTTTTTAACTTTTTTCTGTCATTAGAGAAGGTTCGTTCTCTTAACTGGGTTTTACTTTGATTATCAAGGTCTAATATTTCTATGCAAAAACTTTTTTTCAGGTTGATATGACAGCTCTCAATCATATGACTGATGAAGATCTCAAGGCTATGGGCATACCAATGGTACGCATCGAGCTACGCTTGGAATTTTGTACTTTTCATGTTCGTCTGTTTCCCATGGCAATATTTCACAGTTCCATTGATATTCATGTTAAATATGGAAATTCCTGCAACTTGAAATGTGCCCTATCTTTTCATGGACCCTATTTTTCATGGACTGCACTTTTTCATGGACCTGTTATATGTTAAATTGACACTTTTTTTTGGGTCAATGTGCAATATTTCCTGCACTTTGGTGGTTTGGTTCATTTGAGTGTAGGGTAACTATCACATTTTTTAGGGTATCCATTCAGACTGCTTTAGGATAAGATTAGGCATTTGGCTTCCATATGATTTAAAGCACATAGGTTTTAGAAAGGTGCCCCATGCATGTTGAGGGATTTGACTCATGATAGATTTTAAAGTTCTGTACAGCAATTCTGCCAAGTCAGCGACGCTATGGAAGACACTATTTCTTCCAAAAGGAAATCTGCTTAATTAAATGACCTCGTGAAAGATAATAAATAAGGTATCAAATTAATTCAGTAGGTTCTGGAAAAGTGTCATAGGTCAAAAAAGTTCTGGCTTTTGAAGAATTCAGGGTCCAAGAAGCTTGTTTTCTCTAGACTTGGATGTGAACATTTTTGTTTTCTATCCAAAATATTTTAATGTCATTTCTAACATGGAGGAGCTAGGGTGACAAGAATTGTATGGGCTAAGAAGAGTTTGATTTGTAGAAAATAGCTGATTCAACAATGAGTTGGGTCCAGGACTATGTGGGCTCCTAAGAACATTAGAACACAATTTTTTCTGATAGAATTTGATAGGAGTAGGAGGTGGGGACAGTATTATAAAAGGTGTAGTTAGCAGTGTTGTTAAAATCGCGCGTCAACTCGTGGAATCGCACGATCCTGCGATTTTTCCGGCAGCCGGCGATCCAGATCGTGAGTAGGATCGGGAACGGGCAAGATCGGAGTGGGATCGCGATTTTGCTCCGTAAAATCGTAGGATCTCCGATCCGATCCGATCCGATCCCACGACGTGCTTGGTTAAAAGGCTCTAGGGTTCGATTTCGAACCAAAACGCAAACAGAGAAGTGCGCGCCTGCGACCTGCGACCTGACCGGCGACCTGCGACATGCGACGGCCGACCAGCTCTGCGACCTGACCGGCGACCTCCCCCGACTGCGCGCGACCAGGTAGGTTGTCTTCTCCCTTTCCGCTTCTTGCTTTCCCTTCCTCTTCTCCCTTCTCCGTTCTGGCCTTCTCCCTTTCTCTTCTCCATTTTCCTTTCCTTCCTGTGAATCCCGTCTCCCTTCCCTGTCTCTGCTCTTTGGTTTGCTTCATACTTTTCCCTTTGCTAATTGTTGTTGCTTGACTTGAAGTCTTGAACTGTTGGCATGGCACATAAATGACAGAGGCATGTTTTATTTTTCAAGCCAGAGCCTTAAGCCCTTGTTCTGTGAAATAGTTTTTTGTAATTTATAAGTGTAAAAGTTGAAAAAAAATTTGTCTCTCTTGATTGGAATTTGGATTGAAGAATGAGGATTTTTGTCTTCTTAGTTTACAGTTGTTTGTGTGATCATGTCATGGCTAAAACAATTGAGTTTGTGCAAATTTTGATGTGATTGTAAAGCAATTGAGTTTTGCAACTCTGTTTGTGGAAAATACAGAGGAATGGCAAGTGGATCAGGTTCAGATAAAGATGTTGGAGGAGGGAGTGGAGCATCTGCACCTCCACGTAAAATAGCGAAAAATGCGGCTGGAATGAGGACTGATGTGGCATGGAAACACTGTTTTTCTGTTGATGGGAATGCAAGAAAAGTCAAATGCAAATACTGTGAGAAGGTGTTCACAGGAGGGGTTTACCGTTTCAAGCATCATTTAGCGGGAACGGCCAAAGATGTTGGAGCTTGCAGGGCTGTCCCTGAAGATGTCCAAAAGGAAATGGTGATTATTGTATCATCATTGCAAGAAAACCTCGAGAAAATCAGGTCAATTTGAGGGAATAGGTAGTAGCAGTGTTGCATCAGAAGAAGGTGTTGCTACTAGTGGTAGTAGTGGTGATATTTTCAAGAGAAAGATGAGGTCTCAAGCCACAATGAACATGTTCAAGAAGAACATAAGAGAGGAAGCTTGTCAAGACATTGCTCTTTTTTTCTACAATAATGCGATTCCTTTTAATGTGGCCAAAAGTGAAGAATACAAGAAGATGTTTGAGTCGGTTGCTCGACATGGTCCAGGGTTTAACCCACCATCCTACCATGAAATTAGGGTG
Source organism: Glycine tomentella (assembly GCA_007407185.1). NCBI lineage: Eukaryota > Viridiplantae > Streptophyta > Magnoliopsida > Fabales > Fabaceae > Glycine > Glycine tomentella. The sequence continues at coordinate 64,491 of PYAF01006268.1, read as the reverse complement.
AAATACTTGAAGCATCATGTTGACAAGACCAATCTATCTTTGGATGATCACAGAGCTTATTGGAAGAAGTCTGTATGCACAATAATGACAGATGGATGGACTGATAGGAGGAGGAGGATCATATTGAACTTTCTAGTGAATAGTCCGCTTGGAACTGTTTTTCTGAAGTCGATTGATGCATCTAACATATGCGAGACAGCCGACAAAATTTTCAAGATGATGGATGATGTGGTTTGAGGAGGTCGGGGAAGAAAATGTTGTCCATATTGTGACGGACAATGCTGCAAATTACAAGGCAGCTGGGGATATGTTGATGCAGAAAAGGAACAAGTTGTACTGGACACCTTGTGCAGCTCACTGCATCGATTTGATGCTTGAGGATTTTGAGAAGAAGATACCACTTCATAAAGACACAATTGCAAGTGCCAGAAGGATTACAACTTACATCTATAGTAGAACAAGTCTCATTGCTTTATTGCATACCTTTACTAAAGGGGGTGATTTAATTAGACCCGGCTTGACCCGTTTTGCTACTTCCTACTTGACTTTGGGATGTTTGAATGAGAATAAAGGTTCATTAACTAGAATGTTCACATCTGAAGAATGGACTTCCAGTCAATTAGCAAAGACTAAGGATGTTAAGTTTGTGGAAAATTTGATTACAGATAAGGAGTTTTGGAAGAATGTTCTTCATTGTATGAGGGGTGCTTTTCCCCTAATTAAAGTGTTGCGCTTGGTAGATTCAGATGAGAAGCCAGCCATGGGGTTTATTTATGAAGAGATGGATTGAGCTAAGGAGAAAATACAAAATGTCTTTAGAGGGGTTGAGAGTAGGTAATTATATCTTCCACCACTAGTTTCATATTATATTTTATAAACTTCCATTAGAAACTAATTCTTTTTTTTTTTTCATTTATAGCTACATGCCTATATGGGAAATTATTGATCAAAGATGGGACAACCAATTACATAGGCCCTTGCATGCTGCAGGGTATTATTTGAATCCCATGCTGCATTATAGTCCTGGCTTTAAAGTTGATTGGGAAGTGAAAAAAGGATTCATTGATTGCATGGAAAGACTTGTGGGAGACATTGATGTAATAGGCAAAATTGATGACCAATTGGAAGATTTCAAGAAAAAAAGGGGACTTTTTGGTCATGCAATAGCTCAACGTGCACTTCAAACAAAAACCCCAGCAGATTGGTGGGATTCCTATGGAGATGGACATCCAGAATTGCAGAAGTTTGCAATTAGGGTTTTGAGTTTAACATGTAGTTCATCCCGATGCGAGCACAACTGGAGTATGCTTGAAATGGTAAACATTTCAAATTTGTTAAACAAAAATGTATTTATTTACTTTAATTAAGAACTTATAATATGATTGTTGATTTGTTTTATAATTATTTAGGTCCACACGAAAAAAAGGAACCGTTTAATGCAAAAGACCATGAACGATGTGGTATTTGTGATGACCAATTCAAGATTGAATAAAAGGAGAGAAGTTAGAAAGGAAAAGATCTACACCATAGAAGATATTTCTTCTGATGATGATTGGATTGTAGAGGAGAATCATGATGATGATGATGATTTGAATGCCATGGAAGAAGACATTCTTCCAGTTGAAGACAATGCTGGAAATGGTGGTGCACATGTAGATCTAGATGATTTGGATGTTCCTCCTATTGATGAGGATGAAATGGTTGGACTTGGAATTGGAGATGGAGTGGGAGATGCAAATGTCATTGGCAATGTCATTAATGACAATGAAGATGATGATAATTGTGAAGAGGAGTTGAATGCTCTCCTAAATTACTAGAGTTGGAACTTGGAACTTGAAACAATTTCAATTTTATATGAATTAATGTTATGTTATTAATTATTATGACTTATGAATTTTTATTGTATTGTGTTATGTATTGATATGATGAATTTATATTATGTTATGACTTATGACTTATGAATTTATATGTGAATCTAAGTTTGTTTCTTTATTTATTGAGTTTTTTATGCATATAGATTATATATAGGAATTTTAGGTATTGAGTTTTGACATAGGTAGGATCTCGATCCGATCCTACGATCCCCGATTTACGATCTTTCATCCCCTCCCCCGATCCTAGGTAAAATTACGATCTTAACAGCCTTGGTAGTTAGCAATTAGCTGTTATTTCAGTTAGTAGGACTAATTGTTTGTTAGTAATAACTATCTGAAATTGAGGAGAGGTTATAAATAGAGGGTATCAGCTGAGGGAAGGGTACCTAGAAGGTAGTTGTGGAGTGTGTGACCTTGAAATCACTGTACTGCTGGAGATTTTCTCCATGTCTCAGTAATAAAAGCTTTCTTTTTCGTTTCTGTCTGAACCAGTTCTATCAACTAGTATCAGAGCTCCAATCTTGGGGCTGTAGGGAGTGGATGGGTTCGAAAAACAGCCAGAAAATGGATGTGCGAATGGAAGCAATGGAGCGAGCCATGTAAGAAACTCGCGAGGCCGTGGAGACGAACCAGGATGCGATCGAATCACAATTCGGTTCGATTGAGACCATGCTTCAGAAGCTGGCCGTGACGTGGGAGACGCGGAAGGTGGTGGAGATTGGGTCGATGGGAGGCGCTGCGAAGATAAACAAGGAGGGCAAGGCCGTGGGTGCCAGCCGGTGGAGGAATCTTGAAATACCCATTTTCATGGGAGAGGATCCTCTTGGGTGGGTGGCTAAAATTGAGAGGTATTTTCGGTTACAATCACTGACCGTGGAGGACAAATTGGAAGCAATTATGGTGGCAATGGAGGGGGAAGCATTGGCCTGGTTCCAGTGGTGGGAATCGTGGAATCCCAATCAATCTTGGGAAGGGTTCAAGCTGGCTATTATCCAGAGATTCCAGGGATCGAATTTGGGGAGTCCCTTTCAAGTGTTACTAGCCCTCAAGCAAGAAGAAACAGTGCCCTGTATATCGGGCAGTTTGAAAAACATGTGGGAGCTGAAAAAGGGTTGGAGGAATCCTTCTTAATGGAGGTATTTCTTAAAGCTTTGAGGGAGGAGATTGGGTTTGAGTTAAGGCTACATGAAGCCCAAAAGTTTGATGGAAACCATGTTAAAGGCAAGACAAGTAGAGGAAAAAAATAGGGTGCTGGGGAATCTGCCAAGAAATAGCAAATGTACTCAACCATTTCAGAAGTCCAGTTTCTTGGGTCCAAGAAATGGGAGAGAGTGGCAGCAGGCCAGTAGTAAAGGAGTGGAGCCAATGGGGGGAACAAAAACAGGGGGAGAATCTTGGAAAGGTAGGAGGAATTTTCAAAGGTTAACACCTGTGGAAGTTAATGAAAAAATGAGGAAAAGAGAATGTTTTACATGTGAAGAGAAGTGTCATCCAACACATGTGTGTTCTTTAACAAGCAGCTGAGGTTGATGATCATGGAGGAAGAGGAATCAAATAGGAGGATGATCAGCTGCTGGTTGATAACTTACAAGTGTCAATTTCTGAAGTTCCAGCTGTGGATATTGCCTTAATGAGCTTGTTTTTTGGATTCTGTTAACTTTTTGAATATCACATATGAAGGAAACTTGGCAGCTAAGGTACCCTTCATTTGCCACAATCTCTGTATTAATCCTGTTCTGAGGACAAGCATCCAGAACCAAAATTCTTATTTTGGGAGTGTCTACTCTCTTTCTACATCTCATTGTCCAATTCTATGCCTCGTCTTTCCCATTCTCTCAGCAAATTACTTTAGTATCCTTAGGGTGGTAATATAATATCAAATAGTGGGCATTCATCCCTGGTCAGTGTATTGCATATCGTCTGGCTTGGATATAGAAAGACATCCTATGGAAATTGCTGAAGATCTGTTATCGATGTAATGAAAACACCATAAATTTCCATCCTTTTAACAATGATCTGGGCATCAAGGGAGTCAATCTTAATGCTGTTCCTAGATTGGAGGTAGATTCCTCTATCACTTTCCTAGTGGAAAAATAATTCAGAAAGGAATATGAATTGCTTAGCTAGTTTTATTAACTATGGTCATAAGATAGGTATGCTGGTTTAAGTTTGTGACTCTGGAGATTATTAGTTGGAATTTGAGTGGGTTGGATGATCGTAGAAAGAGGAAGAGAGTTAGGGAGATAATTTCAATAACATCACAGACTATTGTCAAACCTCAAGAAAATAAGCTGGAAGGTTTTTGATGTTCTTCAGGATATTAGGGATTTCAGATTTAAAGATTATGGGTCTGCTTGCCTTCTTTAGGTGCCTCCGAGGGTATTGTTGTTTTGACACCAAATGTGCTTCTAAAATCAATTATTTTCTTGGTAGCTTTTCAGTTTTAGTTTCCTTGGATGTTAAAAGGATGAGGGAATTGGCGCTTTACTTAAGTTTATGTGCCTCATTCTCCAAATTTGTGCTCTTTCTTTTGGGATTAGTTTAGTTTCATGTTTTTACATAATATGAGGGAATTGGAGGACCAAGATAAACTGAATTAAAAACAAGGAAAGCTGAATAAAAACAGAAGAGAACAAGAAGAGTTTGCTAGTAAAGAGAACAGAGAGAACAAGGAGAGGTTGCCAGAGAGGATAACAAAGAACAGAAGGAATAGAAAAAAAGATAGAAAGTTATTTTCACCAGAGAAGGAAGTTACCACTTGTTCAAGAAGGGAGGTCAGTGGCTGAAGAGGTTGATTGCTGGAGAGAAAGCTGCAAGAGTTTGAATTTAGGGATCATGGACTCATGCCTGAGTCATGGTGCCCATCTCTCTCACTCTTATTTTGGGGGCTTCAAACCTGCCAATTTCACCTTTCACACTGCTAGGCCATGTTATTGTTACCTTTGGACATCTAGTATCCCTGGGTTTTGGCGATGGTTCCCATATTAAATTTTGGGAGGACTAGGTGGGTAACATTGCTTTTTCTTAATGCTTTTCCTAGACTCTTCTCTATTTCTCCCAGTGCCCCTATAATCAAGGTTGTTAAAATCGAGATTTTACCTAGGATTGGAAGGGGGGATGAAAGATCGTAAATCGAGGATCGTAAAATCGGATCGAGATCCTAATATGAAACTGTAGAAAGAAAAATGTGGCTACGGAAAGACTGTAAATAGCAATTACCTAAATTAAAACTTAAAAGCCCATTTCAAAAATATAATATGAAACTGCAAAAAGAGAAAAAGTGGGTACACAAAGCAATATTACTTTAGACCTAAATTACAAAACGCTTCTTTTCTTCTCCTCTTCTCCTGGTTTGCGGCCGTTTTTCTTCTCCTCTTCTTTTTTGCTGGTCTGCTGCGCCATTTTTCTGTCAACCATCTGTATTCTCCAATTTGAGCAAGATACCAAGCTAACCTGAGGGGAGGTCGACGATGCAGGGGTCGTCAGAGGAGGTCGTCGCGCAGGGGAGGTCTTCGCGCAAGGGAGGGCGTTGCGCAGCAGCGGAGGTGGTTGCAGTCGCAAAGCAGGTGGTCCTAGTCGCACAGGTGCGGAGGTGGTCGCGCAGCAGAGAAGGTAAGTTTTATGTTTTAAAACTCACGTCGAGGCAGGATCGTTCGGGATCGCCGATCACACGATCCTACGATCAAGATCGCGATCCCACTCCGATTTCGCTCACCGGCGATCCCACCCACTATCCAGATCGCTGGACGCCGCAGGGATCGTGGAATCGTGCGATTTCACGATTATAATCGCAATTTTAACAACACTGCCTATAATCCAATTTTATTCATCTTTTGCATCTCTTGACACCTCAAGCTTATTTTCTTGTAAATCTGACTTTCAGTGTCACACTTCATGTCCCAGGAATGACTCCTTTCCTTTTAGATAAGTCCATTTAGTAATCAATTACTCCCTCTAAGATCAAATCCTTTGTATGCACAGCAGTTCTGAAAAGGATTAATACCAATTATTTACATCAATTTTGAAGACCTCTAAGTGCTTTGTCTCTCACCTATTGTGTGATGTACAGATTGAGTTCTGAAACTAGTTCTCATTTGTTTTTGCATTGCTCAGTAATTTCCTTTTTACGGAATGACAATTAGTGTTTTTGGTAAAGATTGGCTTCGCCCAAAGGATCTCCAAGAGTTCATGTGTATTATTTTTAGAGGATTTGGCACTAGTAGATATTCTAAGAGGCTTTCATGCTGTTCTGAATTTGTAGTTATCTAGTATATCCGGTTCGAAAGAAATGATAGAATCTTTATCTGTCGTTAGTTGCCTTGAGTTTATTCAGGATTTGAACAGTTCATGTAGCTCTTCTGTGGTGTTCTACTAATGGTCTTTTTTTTCCAACCTCCTTGTATTTATTATTGGATTCATTTACCACCGATTCCAATTAGCTTGGGTTAAAGGTACCGTTGATGTTGATGTTGATCTTTGCTAGACTTTCTGAGAGATTGGCCTGTTGTATTGCATGTTACTTGTTCTGTTTGTTTTTGCCCTTTTTTGTTTTTATTTACTTGTAGAGGATTTCTCGTCGTCTTGCTTTTGTATCTGTCATCTAGCCTAATAAACTATTTGTAATCAAAAGAAGTTGACTTTGATTTCTTGTTCTTCATATCTAAATATGGTTAAGTTGGTTATTGTGTTCTGTGTCTCCCTAAATTTTATTGATGTAACGTGTTATGGTTTTTCCTCTTAAAAGGTTAGGTATATTAAATTGTGTTACAGTTTGAGTGTTACCAGTGTTATCAATGGTGGAAGGCCAAAATTCTGCCATATAAACATGCCATTGCAGCCTATGGCACTGCTATAGCAGGCCTCCCTTCACAAATTGCCTATGGTGGCTGACAAAAACAATGCCATGCCATTCCGCCATGGTGGCCATGATGGCCATAGTGCCGACACTGCCATTTAACAACAGAGTTTTTCAAGACATGTATACAACAATATGTGTTTTTGTTGCTATTCTCCTATTGAAATTAGAATATTATATCGGTAACTCACACTATGAAGGCTTACTGTTAACGTCAGCATAGGCTTTTTCTTAGGTATTGCTTCTAGTTGGCTAACTTATCATGATTATCATATGTTTTTTACATTTTGTTGGTTATGATATTATTTGTTCATTAATTTCGGGGATTTGGTCCTTCATTGGGTGTTTCTATCATAAGTGGTTGACTAGGTGTTATAACTTAATTCTGCCCCTACTTTACCCGGCAAGTATGCTCATCCTTTTGATTTGTAATCCATTCAGTAATTCCCATATTGATTTAGTCAAACAAATTATGATCGTGGTTGGTTTTTTCCAGGGACCAAGAAAGAAGATACTTTTAGCACTGGAGTCGAAAGTCTAACATTTAGTAATGGAATTGATTTTCTAAGCTGGATGGTGATGGGAGGAGATCAGGATCTAAAAACCAAGTGTAATAGCATAGTTCTTTAATTATGTTCGTTTTTAATATTTTCCCTTATGTTTTTAGACATCAATCAAAGTTAGTTTTGGTATGTATTTGGCTAAACCCTTCAATCTCCTGAAACTCTTTCAATGCAATTAATGGATTTGAGAGTTTACCTTTTGAATCAATCTGTTGGACGCCTCAAGCGAGAATGGTGTAATGCTAGGAACAGAATGGATGATACTTTTCAACACCGAGGTTGATATCAAAATGCAAAGTCAAACATGGATGAACTAATTTGTTTGAAGTGATTTAAATTGAAATGCTTGCGGCATTAGCTCGTGCAGGATTTATGTCATGGTCATTATCATATTCTCTTTTGACATGGATTATTGGGGGCGAGTTTTTGTTTTGAAGGTGCATTTTCAGAGACCACCAACTTTGTTATAAACTTATAATCATATTTTGTGGAAATTTTACCATTTTATTTTTTAATTTATAACTAATATATTCTAGTTAAATAAATTAAACAAGTAAATTTTAAATATATTTTTAAAAATTTTATATAGGTTAAATGATATATTTGGTCTTTTAATTTATTTATTTTGTTTATTTGGTTTTTTATCTTTTAAAAAAAGTTTATTTTAATATTTTATCTTTTAAAAAAGAATCAAATTGGTCACTTTGTCAATGCAAATTTAATACCATTAGTGAAATAAAAATATTGGTGGTTAAAAGTCATCATAGGATGTAAGTTTTTTTGATCTTTCATCTCCACTCGTCTTCTTCCTTCTCCTTCTTCTTCTTTCATCTTCTACCATCTTTTGATCATTAATCAAACACCCAAAAGACCAACATTATATTCTCAGGAAGAAAATGTGAAATAAAATAAAAATGCAAGGCATCGATTCTTTTCATAGCCACTTTCCGTGCCCTAATGAAAATGCCCAACTCATGCAAAACCTTCACAAACGACAGTCCAAACTACATCAAAATACAACCACAAATCATATTACAAGTCAAATTGTTTAAGTGCTTATTTTGCAGCAGCGTTAAAAGTGACAGATGGCCACCCCATCATGAAACATTTTAATTAATAGCAAAACATTGACTTTCCACATTTATTTTTTTCCCTTTTCGTCCGAAATAGTAAGGACAAAGAAATAGTGGTGGCTGAAACATATCTAAATTCTTAAAGAAAACTTTTGTGTATTGCAAAATCAAGTATGCAGTAGAAACAATCGGGTTTTCCGATGGCCACATTCTATTTCCCATGCACAAAAAAAGTGTTGAGCTTTCTACACCATTTAAAATTCTCCTACTCCATTTGTAAACAATGCATTTCCGTTAATACCCTTTCATTTTTTAAAAAAAATAAGTTTGTTTTAATTTTTTTAAACCTTTCTTCTTCTTCCCTCCTCAGCACCGTGAGCTTCATTTGTGCCTCCAGTTAATCCGCTACCCAAGCATTGGTTGGTTTCTTCCTTCACCGCATTGTTTCGCCGCACCTTCGTTGAGCTTGTCTGTGGATACATCGGTTGGTGGTGGTAGTTTTCTGCGTCCCTGGTGAGTGTTTGCTTTCTTAAACTTCTCATTGGTGGTGTGGTGGGCGTCGCAGTTCCGCCATGGCTGAAACGGATGCGGTAATCCGTAGGAAACAAAAATTGATTCATACGGATTGATTCAACATCATACGGATTAGGTAATCCGTAAGGCTCATACGGATTACCTAATCCGTATGAAGGTTATGGATTGAGTAATCCGTATGACCTTCACGGATTAGGTAATCTGTATGATCCTTACGGATTATGTAATCCGTGAGAGCAAGAAGTATACGGATTACTCAATCCGTAAGGGTCAAACGGATTATGTAATCCATAAGCTTCATACGGATTATGTAATCCGTATGAGGCTTACGAATTATCAATCCGTATGTGCATTTTTTGAAATTTTTATGTGCATTTCACTAAATAAAAAATAATTAAGCAAAGATAGGTTAGAACTGTTCTTGCAAGCTATGTATGTGAATCAAACTTGTGTAGTATGACTTGGAATGGTTGAGTGTTATTGGAATAAGATTTTGCTTTGTGTATAAGTTGGAATAGTTGAGTGTTGTTGTTGCTTGTGTAGTATGATTTGGAATGGTTAAGTATTGTTGTTGCTTGGTTTGGTTTGAAGTCATGAGTGACATGCAATGGTTATGTATTATTGTTGGTTGGGTTTGGTTTGAAGTCATGAGTGACATGTATGTGAATGAAGGTTGTGTATAAGTTGGAATAGTTGAGTCTTGTTGTTGCTTGTGTAATATGATTTGGAATGGTTAAATATTGTTGTTTCTTGGTTTAGTTTGAAGTCATGAGTGACATGTATGTGAATGAAGGTTGTGTATAAGTTGGAATAGTTGAGTGTTGTTGTTGCTTGTGTAGTATGATTTGGAATGGTTAAGTATTGTTGTTGCTTGGTTTGGTTTGAAGTCATGAGTGACATGTCTACAAATGATACTCACAGATCATGGTTAAGACTAGAGGAATGCCTCGGAAAGTGGGTGGAAGTAGTAGAGCTAATGAAGATGAACCTATTGAGAGGTGTAGGCCTACGGCATCTGTGCGTAGGCAAAGGTTAGATCATGTTGTTGTTGAGGATCCCGTAGTTGAGGAACCTCATTTGGATACCGACATTCCTAGGACACAGGATGTTGGTGCTGAGACATAATCATATCCAGAGGGGCCAGAAGACTGTTCCGTGTTAACTTCTTATGCGGATCATGTTGCCCTTAGAGTGTGGGCCGGAGAGGTATCATTATGATAATTTTCATACCTTAATAAGTATTATTATTCATAACATACATGTAAACTGATATACTGTTTATTGCAGGAACGTCCTGAGTTAAAGTTGGCTTCTCACGGACGTAAAGTGATTAAATTTGGGAAGCCAGCAGCAGAGATCCAGGGCTTAGTGGCTGCAACGGGGCTTGCTCCTTTGATTTCATGCTATGTGGAGACTGGGGACAGGGGATTGCTATCTGCTTTTGTGGAGAGATGGCACCCTCAAACCAGTAGTTTCCACCTGCCTGTGGGGGAAGTCACAGTGACACTGGACGACGTGGCCTCAATCTTGCATATCCCTGTTATGGGAACGTTGCAATCGTACGATGCAATCAACGTAGGAGAGGCCATTACGATGTTGAAGAAGCCGATGTTGAGACGACCCAATGCCATGGGGCATATGTTCGGCTTTCCTGGCTACGAGACTTGTATTATCAGAAGTGTGAAGCTAGGCAGTGGACATTAGCTGTGAGGGCTTACTTGCTTCATCTAGTGGGGTGTACTGTGTTTGCTAATAAGAGTGCCACACATATAGGTGTGGTATTCTTGGAAGCTTTTCGCGACATAGATGAAGATGCCAGATACGCTTGGGGAGCGGCTGCTTTGGTTCACATGTATGATAACTTGAATTATGCATGTAAGCACCATGGGAAGCATCTGGCTGGCTACATTACACTATTACAGGTATTACTGGTTATAATTCATTTATTTAGTGTATTACCAGTTGTTGGTTTGTGTTATTGTTAATGTGTTAATCACTAATTCATTGTAATATGTAGTACTGGATATATGAGCATTTTCCTATGGTAGGGAATGTTGTTTCGAATGATCAGTATCAGGAGGTTCAACCACGTGCCTGCCGTTGGAAGATTGCAATGGCGATGCCTCTGGCAACCTATTAGTCGCGTATAGATAGGTTGAGTACTGCTGATGTTTGCTGGACGTCGTATCAGGACCATCGTGGTCACAGAGAGTTTGAGATGATATCATTGTATTTTGGGGCCATCAGATGGGGTCCATATACTGTCAGATATTTACCCGAGTGGGTCCTAAGGCAGTTTGAATATGTTTAGCACATTCCAAAGGTGACGGAGTTTGAGCTGCCTTATGCGGAGGATGTAGATGAGAGATTGATGCACTTCATAGATTACATTGTTGTGACTGAGGACTTGGTTGATTATCCGGGTCAACATGTTGCTGGATATATGGAGTGGTTTTATCGTGTATCACATCCAGTGATGACTTCAACACAGTACGAGGCAGCTCGTTCATGTAGTTTTCCTGAGGCAACTACTGGACTAGTACCAGTTGCTCCCTCGGTGCATAAGCCTCGTGACGATGCTGGAGCACGTTTAGAGTCAACTATTTCTAGGCCAGAGCAGACCCCTCGACATGCAGTGGTATTAAATTAAACATTTTATTATATATGCACTACGAAATCCCTTTAATGATATACTACATTATTGATAATGATATATGTGCTTATTTCAGGTTGCTTGCGAACGAATTGCTGAGGGGTTGCAACATATGCTTGACTCGAGGATGGTGACAGAGGGCACTGATGCATACTCTATGATCGAGCAACTATTGCATGTTGCTCGAGGTGTGACAAATGACAACATAGTGTATACACGAACTACACAGCCTAGATAGACACAGCGCAGACGACTTTGACTTTTGTTTATATGATTGATGTACTTCGATGTTGGACAATATGTTGAATTATGAAATCTAATATTTAAATATTTGAACATTTATGAAATTAAATAGAACTTTCATTATTCAAAAATTGTCTAAGCATCTCGTAAGTCAACGTGTTGTGTGCGTACTTTCATACATTTTGTATACATTTGCATTCGACCAATATAATATTCAGGCCACTGTTGAGCTTCACTGGTAAAGTGACTAGCCCACAACAAGGTCGTGTATGGCAACGGACAATTTTCTCATAAAAATACTTGTTTGCAGTCAAATCAAATTAAAATTAACTAGGTTTAATGTAGTTAAAGTAATAACAAATGAAGGCAAACAGTTCAAATCATACCTGAACAAAGTGGTTACCAAAAACATGACCAATGCATAGAATGCGATGAACCTTGGGATCTCTAGGAGGTTGGCTTCTTAGAGGGAAGAACCTTATACTTTGCTGAAGTGAAAGAGAGACTAGAATGACGTTGTATCTTGATGCAATTACATGACCCATATCCGTAATATCCATCCATTTATCCATAGTAACTTGTAAATATATAGTTAGTGAAATACATTAAATGCATAATGGTTTGGTAGTAAAGGCATATGAAACCAACATCCAACTATGTTTTACCTTTGACAATCCATCAACCAATAGGGACCGCTTTAAGCTTTCAAATCTATGTATCCCGCCGAACAAGGCTATATTTTCATCAGTCCATTCTGCAAGTTCTATGAGCAAATGATTGCGTACCAAAGACCAAGATTCTTTACCATAACCTAATAAGGCAGCAATTACACGATATCCACAGTTACCATTAGCTTTCACATCGGTGATATTCAAGATAAACTTATGCATAAATGGATGAAATTGATCTAGCATTGGAACCATCCCGTGTTGTAGCATAACATCAGATGAGGAAATGGATTGTTTTGGACTGGAGCGACTATTCTGCACGGAATGTAACTCGTCTACATACTCAAAGTAAGACGGGTCACTTCTCGTTGACCTTTCGTGCTTTGTCATTTTCTTCTTTGGAGCACCTTTAGTTTTTACCTTATCAGGGGGAGGGCATATGGAATTTAAATCAGGGTACGCGATTTTTTTAAGCTTACTCTTTAATGTCATTTTCCCACACAAATCAAGTTTTTCAAATCGGCTATATAAAAAGTTTAATCTCTGCCAAAAAATATGAACGGTGTCAATTGGAATGCTCCCAAGTACATACTTGGATAGCTCACACGCACAAGGCAAACCATGCGTTGTTCTTACAACACACCCACAACGAGAAGGATTTTTTCCTACATAATGGATTCGCTCATACTCAGCAGCAATTTGGTTTAACGCGTACTTGGGCACCATGCCAACAAGTCTCTTGTATAAAGTTACTTTAAAAACATGCCCTACCACATGTGTGCTTTTCTACAAAGATGCCTTGATTTCAGTATGTTGCAAGGTGATCATATTGTTCATGGCATCCCAAACAGTGCTTAAGTCTCCAACACTATTCTGCAGTAGCCGCTTTAAGGTCCAATGGGCAGACTCCGCCCTGTAATGTATGATTAAAAATAATATTTTCAAAGACAATAAACTTATGGAACTATCAAATTAAGCAATGTCAAATAACGAACTTACCTATTTGTTATTGTATTTCCAAAATGCAAAACTTTATTTGTCCATGCTGTCACAAATTTCTCTTTGTGGGGATTCAACCAAGTGTCCTTAACATAATCAACAAACATAGGCCATGGTGCACATGCAACTCCAAATTGCATAAGATAATCATCATATTGCTTCTCAGTAGCACAATCAACAAGACTTCCCCATGCTTCCATCAGATAATCCCATGCATTCTTCTACCTAACATAAGTTTTACATTTTTCCTTCACATTCTTGTCAATGTGAAACTGACACAATAAATTTGTTGCCTCTGGAAAAACAGCTTTCACAGCACTCATCAATGCTGAATCTCTATATGTAACAATCACCTTTGGGAAAAATTCAATTTTATAAAAAATGCCTCTAAACTGTTCAAGGGCCCAGACAACATTGTTTTTGCGTTCAGCCTCTAAATAGGCAAATGCAGCTGAAAATGTCATGCCAGTTGGTGTGACACCAACAATGTCTAGCAAAGGAGGTCTGTACCTGTTTTTTTTATAGGTACTGTCTATCAAGAACACCAATTGATATGCATTGCTCAATTGCACTACAGCTGGATGTGCCCAAAACAAGTCGCGTACAACATTTTTATCCTTCAATTGATGCCAATGAATATACATGTCGCGTCCAAAAAGTTTCATTAACTGTTGCATTTCAGTATTAGCGCCTATTTGTTTCAAACTTGTTACATTATTTTCATTGTGCTCCTTCAACGTTAGAAGAATATTTTTTGGTTTGACCATCGCTCTTGTCATATCAGCAACAATGGTCTTCTCCTCCTCAGTTATTCGACCAGCATATGGGTGTCCACAAAATGACTTGGCCAACACATGATTATGATTTTCACATATTAGCTTCACCATCCACCCTTGCCCTCCCGGGATTGGTTTGCCCCGTAGCTTAAAAGGACACTCGCATTTTCTACTGCTAGTGCTTGAAGGTGTGAAACCTTTTTTCCATGCTCTCTATACTTTCCACTCCTTTTTTCCAGTTTGCATGTGACTCCTCATTATAACCGCTACAAAACCATTCTCAAATGCAACCGTACGAGCCCATTTCAATACCGCATCACGCGATTCAAACACCTACACAAATGGACAATTCATATTGAATCTTCAAAATTGAATCATTTAACAACTTTAAGTACATTCATATTCTCTAACTACATTAAAATCCACATAATTACCTCATTTGTTTGGAACGCTACAGAACAATCAATTAAACAATCATTGTCTTCAAACTGATCAGGGTCTGGTCCAATGTCTTCATTCATATAAATTTCTTCAGCCATTATACTCTCATACTTCCACTCATCGTTGTCCATCTTAACAAACAAAAAATAATAATTTAACATATACAGAACCATGTGGAAGGCTATAAAAACACACACACACACCAAATAATAACATTTACTAACATTAAATTTAACACCAAAAAGCATGTGGAAGGGTAAAATGACATAATGACATTGACAACACTATAACTATGAACACAACTTTTTGTCCTTGATACGATGGCCGATAAATTGGACAGAATGCATGCCTGATACACTATGTGGAAGAGTAAAATGACAATGACAACACTATGACGAATGCTGTAACACCTCAATTTACCATCTTGTTATTATTGATTTTTAATGAAAATTCTTTTCGATTTGTTTAAAAATATTAAACTACAATTTTTCATTACTGAGTAATATTCATAATTCTGAAGTAACATATAATAAGATTACAAAAGATTTTTCCTCACTGATTGATTTTTATAAATCTGATGTACAATAAACTACATACTGGTATCAATTCTATTACATAGTACAAACAACTAAAACACTACGTAACAAAGAAATACATCTTCACACATAATCTCTTCAAAATATTATATCTTCAAACAAAATTCTCTTCTTGTAGACAGCTAGTGGTCTCTCTTTGCTGTTCATCTGCTTGCCCGAACAACATCGAGGTCATAGCAGGTGTCAGTCACAGACACAAAGTACATGGTAAGTTTATGATAAACATAATTTAAGCAAATATATTCAATATGTAAATATTCATAACAACATCCTCAAAGATGCATAATTCTCTTAAACTCTTATCATGATGCATGATTCTCTAAAACTCTTATTATGTGGTACCAACAGTCAAGATAGCCCCATCCCAGTGGCACAGAACTGAAACGATTAGTCAGGGTCCCACAATGTTGCAACAGGATTCTCACCCACACTTCATGTGATCATCATGGGTGGCGTGATTTCCCCACTGCCAAGTAGCCCCCAGCTCATACCTCTCTTATCTGAACGCTTGAACTCAGTTCCTGCAGCTATCTGACACACCTTGAAACGACCGCTTCTACTTCGCTTTAAATCGTATTTATTATTTTTTTTCGGTTGTTTTTTTTTTTTCATACAAGAAAAAAAAATGAATGTTCAAATAAAGTCCTTGTTAATTTTAAAAAAAATGTAAAAGAAAAACATAAAAAAAATATTTGAAAATAATTGATCAATAGAAATGTTAACGCGTTATTCAATAACGTAGTTTAAGTGATTCACATATACTTGCCATACAAACCATTATTACCAGTTTATAGCTTGACGTCTAAACAGTCCAAACAGTCCATACAGTCCATAATACAGAGCATAGTAGAAAACATGCAAACAGAGAATTTTCACAACAGTCTTCACCAAATCTTCTTGTACAACTTCCATTTCACTGTTCCTCTGCTCACCCAAATAATTGGGGTCATCACAGGTGTCAACCACAAGACACAAAATAGGGTAAGTCATGATAAACAAAATTTAACTACAACCAAAGTATCAGATACAGAAAATTAGACTTACGTATTAATAAAATACAGAAACCATATTAGTATCGATATTACTATATTTTTTTTTACCCATAAATTAAATAATTTCCTTTCCACTCATAACACATAAAAAAATGCATGCTCATCTTTATGATATGATGCATGACTGAGATCTCAGCAACGTCTAAATAATTGTGGCCACTGTCAGATAACCCCACCCTCACCTTAGTGGAACGAACTTATCCATCCGGTCAGGGTAGCTCAGTGACGCGTAGGATTATCACTCCCATCCATGTGATCATCATGGTGGTGTGGTCCTCACTGCGTCTACCCCCTAGTTATATGGACTCAGTTTAGTTATCTGACACTCCTCTTCACGAGATCTAACAATCTCCTCATCATCATCATTTCATACCCCACTGGGTACTTGCACATGCAATGCATAACTGGTTCATTTTATCTCTTTATTATTTCATTTTCGTCACTTCTTCACATCACAGAGTCATTTTCACAGGGCCTTCATCCCAGACTCTTCACAAATCATCATCACAAATTCTCATCACAGATAATGGTTTTTAACACACCAAATGTATACTTGTTCACAATTCTCATGTTCAAATTTTATAACATCAACATTAATATATCTTCTTAATTAAGTTAAAATAGCTATAACAACAACAATAGAATGAAATAAATCAAAATAAATCAAATGATATCAAAATAATTTCTTAAGAGATAATAACAAAAGAATTAGGTAGAACTTTAAGTAAGGTTCATTTCCAACTAAAGTAACTTAAGAAACATGAATATAGATTATCTATGATTTATTAAACCTTAGTCAAAAGACTATCTAATATAATTAATTTTAGAAGAATAGGTGAACAACATAACACATGGTTAATCAAAGATAT
>PYAF01006268.1:32531-42797 GCA_007407185.1 Glycine tomentella | reverse complement strand
TTTATAGCCTCACTAATCCATCCTAATAAATAAATTTCTTTAAATTCTTGAAATAATAAAATCCTATTTTCTTATTGGTTTATTTAAATCTTTTTAGCCTAAAATTATTTCCATCCTTCTCACACAATTTCTAATAATTTAGATCGCTTGAATTAATATATATTTAAATTCTAACAATCTTACTAAATGGTGAATTTTAATTTTCTAATTTTCCTAAAATATTACTTCAAATCCATATGTAATAAGTAAAAATATAGGGGTGTTACACACCTCCTCTTGAGGCAAATAACACGGACTAACCCCCACCGGGCATATGCATATGAGACATATAAGACTGATTCACTTTAAGGTATAACTCTTTTCATCATCTCATGTTTATTTTCAACATCAGTCTTCAATTTATATCTCACATACTTTACTTAGAAACTCAACATAAAATATAGAACTCAACTTTATATTCATGTACAGAATCTCAGCATATTATTCATGTACAGAGGTTTATAGAAACACTCAGTAACACATGGAATTTAGAAAAATTCATGGAAACTTTTAGCAATACATGAACTTCATAGAGATTCATGGAAACACTCAACAACACATGAACATTCAAACACCAACAACATTTAAACTATCTTTATCATAACGCCTCCCTATACATACCTTATAATCTCTTATAAAGCTTGTCTTTCTCTTCCTACAAAGCATGACAAACTTTCCCTAAAGATGTTAGCTTCTTCTTCACGTGATCTTCAAGGAGAAGTGGAGTCTTCTTCTCACTTGATTTAGGCTTTAATAAGGAAAGGATGAAAATGAAATGAAGGTGATGTGGGAGATAGCTTTTCACATGAAGTGTTAGTGGAAGAAATGTCTTGAAAGTGATTTTCAAGCAAGGTCCCCACCACCCCTTTATATAGCATTTTGAAAATAATTAATTACTCAAGGACATATTTGCCCTTCCAAGTAATTTAGTTTCATTTTAGCTTAGTTTCTCCTTGTTTCATTAAATTCTAACTTAGTTTATGCTTATTCCTTTAGGTTTTAACTAGATTCATTATTATCCTTTTACTTTATAGAAAATATCTCATAAGCCATAATGACTTACCTTTCCACTTGGCTACCACTTTACAAGTGTCCCTACACTTGTCCAAGCTCTTGAAGTTTCTCCACTTTTCTTGGTTACTCACGTGGAATCTAGAGGAAAGGAAGAGAATTTTGCTTTATTTTATGTTACTTTGTATCCATATCCTTCAAGACATGACACCTTGCTTCTAAGTGTCATTCCACTTGTCTTCAAGCCATGAAACTTCTCCATTCTTCCTCCTCTTTCACGTGATTTAACAAGGGAACAAGAGAAGATTTTTCTTCTCATTTTGTGCACATATATGATAGCTTTCTCATTCCTATATTAATAGTGAGTTACAAGTGGCTAGATATTTCTTAAGCCTTCGTGATTGTATCTTATCATCTTAATTTATGAAGATTAAGATATTTTTCTTAAAGAGAAGAAAAATTATATGATTCTCCTTGTATCCATATGTCACCTTTCATGAGGAAGAAGAATTCAATTTGAAAATGGCCTCACACATGGCACTCTTTAAGAGAAAATAAAGTTCAAGTTGAATTTGTCTTCACACATGGCATTTCATAGTAGAAGTTCAAGTTCAATTTGAACTCTTCTACCTAAAGGATAATATTAAATAATGAAACTCTAGAGTTTTCCAGAAACTGACTTCAATGACAGTTAAATTACTTACAAGCAGAGTGATACACAACCTTGCATACGAGACTGCTTTTATCTTAATTCTATTTGGTCTGTACTATTTTTGATCATCAAAATTACTAAACCATTTTATTACATAAATCTGGTTACCCCACAATTTAGAGAAAATTCTATAAATTCTATTTATTATTTTTCCATATTTTTTTAATGCTTGAATTCTTCTGACTAATGTTTCAAAGTTGTCACCTTATAAAATTCATAGAAATTCTATTCTAGAATTTTTTGTCACAAACTAATTTGATATTCTGCCAGTCAATAGTATTTTGTAATTTCATCAGGTTCTCACAAAATCTCTACGGATATTAGGTCATTTCTGGCCTGAAGGGCATTATGGTAAATTCATCATTCATCCTAGGGGCATATTTGTCATTTCTACTATAAAATATCTAACCAAAAATATCTAAGGGTATTCTTGTCATTTCCAAAATATCCAAGGGCTTTTATATAATTTCCATCTTAATATATGTCACTAAAATATCTAGGGGCATTTTTGTAATTTTCAAAAATATCCAGGGGCATAATTGTCATGTTTACCTTAAGGGTATTTCTGTAATTTCTGATTTAAGGAAAGGTAATATGGTCATTTCTCTTCAAACATTTCCTTAATGTCTCTAATTGATAATTCACCCAATTAATTCAAATATAGACCAGCCAAATTTCTCATAATCTAATACTCACATCAATAGCTATGCAAGAATAATCATATAATATTTTGACCATAGTTTTTGAATTTTCAGGGTGTTACAAATGCTATAAAAATTTGACAGAACGCATGCCTGCTACACCATGTGAAGCGTAAAATGTCAGTCGAAATTGACAACACTATGCACTATATCGATAAAAAGAGAAATTTGAATAATGATATGTCTAAATCAACATTGGATTCCAAACAAACTTATATTAGAAAGGCAACCACACAACTATAAATAACACAAAACACCCTTAACACAACCACACACTTTCACACAACATACATCTGCAAAAGAAATTTAATCTAAACACTATGGCATTTTTAGGAGAAACAAGCACTCAGAGCATTGCTAACTCTAAATTAGCATTCATTATTCCAAATGGATCAAACACGACGAAACTGGTGTTTATTTTCAAAGTCCTACTCCAATACCAATTCAAGGTCCTAATGAGTGTTCTTTTCAGACACTCAAGAGTAGGATTCACGACACGCTTCTGCTAACCAATGACCAATTTGTTGATGAAATGTACTACCGACAACCATCCCTATATGTAGGTCAGCAATATTTTTTTCAGTCTTTGCAACTCACACATGATGATGATGTTTGCTCAATGTTAATGTACAATGAGCAAATGTCGATTGTTGGTCCTATAGAAATATTATGTACCATCAACAGAACAACCGATGGGATACTAAACCTACTTCGATCCATCATCGTCCCAACACATGATGCAATGTTATATTACAATGGTAAGTGGAACATAGCACGACAAAGCGATTTTATGGGTTATTCCTTGACTGGATCAAATCCAATAAGGTTTGAAATTCCTTCAGGATGCAACATTCAAACATTTAAGGATGTTGTCAAGCAAGTTGCGCCTGTTGGGGTTCCTCCTTATGGAATTCATAACTCACAGGTGGTAAGAAAATTATTTTTTCGACAACCATCCAACTATGCTTATTCAGATAACACAATCGAATATCACATAAAAGAGTTGATAAGCGATGAAGACGTGTTAAAGGTGTTAGCAGAATCCAACTACTGGAAACGTTTTTGTCCAATACAAATCTTAGCCATTTTTAACAAGCCAGTTACCCAACAAGCCCGAACAACCAATCAACATGGGCCAATACTCGATGCAAATGTTTCGCATGTTGCTCACTAGAATGATACAAATGGAAGAAAAACACATGTCCGTTGCACAACATCTTTCAAACAATGATTACGTTGCGTATTTTGGTATTTCAAATGTTATTGTTACAATGTTCTGTTATTTTCATTTTATTAAGCAGTTTTTTTTCAAGTTTGTCTCCCTCTCTCTCGTATCAATTACCATTATTTAATATGTTTTTAATTTTTAGTATGAACAACTACATGTGTTTAAATACTACTTATAATTAATGTGTCCTTATTTATGTTTGTTAATGTTATTATTTTAAAATTAATTTTTTTTTGTTATTATATTTAAACAAAAGTTAAATTTTTAACTGATATCTACTCAATCAAAAAATTTAAAATATAAACTCAACTAATTAACTTTTTAATTTTGCTTTTTTGACCTTCACGGATTACATAATCCGTATGATACATACGAATTACCTAATTCGTATGACTAATACGGATTACATAATCCGTATGATACATACGGATTACCTAATTCGTATGACTGATACGGATTACACCATCATTTACGGATTTCCTAATTCGTGAATCCTTACGGATTACCGAATCCGTAAGGCAAAATAAAAACTCACCTGCACCTCAGAACGCGCTCCACTTCAGCGAAAACCAACCAAAAACTACCTCCACGAATGCAGAGCTTAAACAAACCCGAATGTACACCTCAAACAAACCAAATGCAAAACAATCACCAAGATGGTTCCAAGCAATGCCCAGCTCAAATAAATGGCGAACAATAGTGTAGTAAGCCGGTGAAGCAGTATTGCACAACAAATACATTTATGTGCTTTTCACTCATTAAGGGCATTTACGGAATTATCAAAAATTGAAATGGTGTAGGAGAAAAGCTGATGGTGTATGAAGCACGTGCCCAAAAAAAAGAGTGGGTGATAAGATTACCCTCCTTTACTCAACGGTCTTCTCATAGTAACAGGAAAAGTAGAGCACTACACAGAAGGTGTGAGGTTGTAACGGTAAGGAGAAAGAGTGTGGTGGTTTCAATGAAAATATTGTTTACAGTGAAGATCAATGATGGTTGTAAACGATAGATCCAAATTCGTTGTTGCAGGGAAGAAGAGGAAGGGAAGAAAACAATTTAGTAGCTTTTAGCACTAAATATCTTTATTTTCTCTAACGATATTTAAGTTTGTACTGATAGAAGAATTATTTTAGTATTTGTTTTTAAAATATAAAAGACTAAAATAAATTTTATAAAATATGAAAGATCAAATTAAAAAAAATTATAAAAAAAGTAATTTAATCTTTTATATAATTTATTAAATTTATGTAATGATTTTTTTTGTGTTATATACAACTTTTAATGTTTACTTGCTACATCGTGTGTTTCAAGATAAGATAAAAGAGGATGGTTAGCATCAGATGTTGCGAATCGACTGTAAAAAATAACTTTTTTTATGAGATGAACCATTATGATATTTTGTTAGGGCGTATCCTTCATACGGACCTCGGGTGTAGCGAAAAATGGGCTAGGGCCCTTGCCACAAGGCAATGCGTTGCATCGGTCCTGGGATGTAGTGATAAGTGAGCTAGGGTCCTTGCCTCAAGGCAAGGTGTCAGGTCTTCACCTGGATTTGGTGACAAGTAGGTCAGGGTCCCAACATGTAGATGGGCAAGCTTGGTAGGCAAACACTACTTAGGGGTTAATGATGCAATTGGAAAACTGGAACATAGGAACCTGATAGAGGACTATCCAAGGATCATAAAGTTCTAGAAGCACTCCATGAAGGGTCCAATGACAAGGTCAAAAGTCAAGCTTCTACAAGAAGAGATGAACAAGAAAAGCATGGCTGAACTATTTACCTAGGGCAAGGATGGAGGAAAACACAAGGAGCTAAATTTGAACATCTTGAAGATTATTGGTGAGCTCACTTAGCGCGCCTTTGCTCGCTTAGTGCGATGCCTTGGCTCGCTCAGCCCAATTCCTTGATTGAGAGCTTTTAGGCTCAACGCGCCTCTAGCTCGCTCAGCGTGCCACCTCTGCTCACTCAGCGCGCCTGTCTCGCTCAGTCCAATTCATTGATCAAATGTTTTTAGGCTCAGTGCGCCACCTCTGCGAGGACTTTCGTAATTTCTATTTATTTTTGTAATGGGCTTTAATGTTACCCAAAATAGGCCTAAACTTATGTTTTTAGGTGATCATTAAAGGCTTAGCTATATAAGTACTCAGACTATGCTATTTTAAAACAACTTTGATTAATGAAATTAAGCATTTGCTTGAATTGAGAGCTTAACCTATTGTTGGTTCTTGACTGAAACAAAATCGATTCTTATCAAGGAAGCTTTCCTTTGTGGCGAATCCACCTCTGACTTATCGCTCCGTTACGGATCGTTGCGTCATTCATCATCATTTCTTAATCTTCTTCATTTTTCTGTTTAAGTTTTAAACAACAATTTCATGGAGTCTTGAAGTTTGCAATCCGGAAACGATTCAACCCAAGCATTCATGTCTTGGTAGTCATCTTGTGGTAATCAGAGCTTGATTACGGAAAGAATTTCATAAATATTCCTATCTATGTTAGTTTCATTTTCGTTTTTATTTTTTTATCGGAAAAATGAAAATTGCAAAATCATGATTCTTGCTTGTTTGTTGTTCTTTGTGTGTTTCTTGTGTGATTTTTGAGTTTAGCTTGCAATTGCCTTCAATTCCCTTGTCTTTTTATTGAATTCCTAGTTGTTATGAATATGGGTTGTTCTTCGTGTTCTTCAAGAAACTCATAGCATTGTTGAAAATTTTTTGAGTTTAATTCTTAAAATTTTGTCTAGAGTTTTGGGGCATTTATGCAAATACCAAAAGTTTCTGGTCCTAAAAGAGTATACAAAGGACCAAAAGGTAATTATTAAAAAGTATATTGGGGTTAAAATGAAAATATCAAAAAATATGTGGACCTAAGTATAAAAAAATTGACAGCCAAAATTTTATTTTAAAAGCCCTCTCTCATAGTGTGTGTTTATTGTTGCTTAATAGCACTATCTTTTTGAATAATTACAGTGGTTTATATTTAGCCAATTTTTTTTTATATATCTTCATCGTTGTCTTTCTTTGACTTTTCTTTTGAGTTGTGCTTTTCTTGTTGAGCTTTTATTGCTTGTCTTCTAAATTTCCAAGATTTTGTCTTAGAGTTTTCTTTCTTCCTTGACCTCTTAACTTGAGTTTGGATTTGTTTCATCTTTCACTTTGAATATTCATTGATTGAAATCTTTGGTTGAATTTCAAGAGTTGAAGAAGAGTTAGAGAGTGGAAAAAGATAAGAGTGAACCTTATCGAAAAAGTCTTACAAGTGTGAAACACAAGTGTTGAAGAGTGTAAACACTTAGTGAGTGGTAAGGTCCATTATTGTTTTGTTTTACTAACCTTTTTCTTGTAGCAATGGTGTTTGGCAGTGATAGTGATCCACCTTCACCTAGAACTGCTAAGCTAAGACTTCATTGACTAAGCAAACAGATATGTTGCAAAGAAATGTTGAAAGGAGGATGGAAGAACGTTTTGATGATATACAAAGAAGTACTCAAGAGTTGAGTGAAAGAATGGAGGACATGGAAAGAAGTGTTAGATACAGAGGGAGGGAGTTGGAAGAAGGAGCTGCAAGCAATCAAAGCAAGGCTGAAGTATTTAGCTTGGTGTTTTAGCTTTTTACATGCCCAATCATTTTGATGGCATTTGTAATTATCTAAGTGGTTCAAGTACATAACCTAGTGATCCTTGCATTGCATAATTCATTCACATGCATTCATATGTAGAATATAAGTTTAAAATGTTTGCATTTGCAAAAAAAAAACCTCATGGCTTAATGTTTTGGAAAAATCATTTTATGCACTGTTTTAATGGATTACATGCTTGTGTTTATTTCTGGAAAAGCCATGTTGAACACTTTAATCGATTATCTCCCTTGTGTAATGGATTACCAAGTGTTATTTCAAAATGTGTCTATCTGTGTTAATCGATTACAGAAAATAGTAATCGATTACTTAGTTCATTTCATTTGTCTTAATCGATTACAATAAGGCGTAATTGATTACCAAGGCTTATTTACAGTTTGAGCTTATCAATGCTAAACGATTACATCACGAATTAATCGATTAAATTGTTTGTGAAAGATTTCCAGAAAGCTCAAGAACAGATTAATCGATTAAATGATATATTAATCGATTACATATGTTGAATTAATCGATTACACTTAGGGTTTAATCAATTACATTATATTAAAACTGTTTTTCTATAAAAAGCTTATGGGTCTATGGTTTTAATAAGTTTTTTAGAATTCATTTTTGCGATATACCCAATACTCCCAACGCTTTAGAAGAGAAAAAGTTATTTCTGAGTGAATAACATTCTGCATCAAAACTTAAGATTCACTTTTCATTGTTGATGAAGTTTTGAGCAAAGTCTTAACAAGAGTTTTCAAGAAAGCTGTTCTCTGCAAGTCATACATTCAAACTTTGTTTGATTGGTTGTATTCATCTCATTCATATGCTAAGGATCATGAGGTGATATCTTTCTTAAACTCTAGACTGTGATTTTGTTTGTTTGTTCGTTTAAAAGTCTGTGTATTTTTGTAACGCCTCAATTTACCATCTTGTTATTATTGATTTTTAATGAAAATTCTTTTCGATTTGCTTAAAAATACTAAACCATAATTTTTCATTACTGAGTAATATTCATAATTCTGAAGTAACATATAATAAGATTACAAAAGATTTTTCCTCACTGATTGATATTTATAAATTTGATGTACAATAAGATACAGACTGGTATCAATTCTATTACATAGTACAAACAACTAAAACATTCTGTAACAAAGAAATACATCTTCAAACATAACCTCTTTAAAATATTACATCTTCAAACAAAATTCTCTTCTTGTAGACAGCTAATAGTTTCTCTTTGCTGTTTATTTGTTCGCTCGAATAACATCGAGGTCATAGCAGATGTCAACCACAGACACAAAGTACAGGGTAAGTTTATGATAAACATAATTTAAGCAAATATATTCAATATGTAAAATATTCATAACAACATCCTCAAAGATGCATGATTCCTTTAGACTCTTATAATGATGCATGATTCTCTTAAACTCTTATCACTTGCATGATTCTCTTAAACTCTTTCAATAATTGATACCAATAGTCAAGGTAGCCCCATCCCAGTGGCACAAAACTGAAACGATCAGTCAGGGTCCCACAGTATTGCAACAGGATTCTCACCCACACTTCATGTGATCATCATGGGTGGCGTGATTTCCCCACTGTCAAGTACCCCCCAGCTTAGACCTTTCTTATCTGAACGCTCAAACTCAGTTCCTGCAGCTATCTGACACACCTCCTCTTGAGGCAAATAACACAGACTAACCCCTGCCGGGCATATGCATATGAGACATATAAGACTGATTCACTTTAAGGTATAACTCTTTTCATCATCTCATATTTATTTTACTCAGAAACTCAACATAAAGTATAGAACTCAACTTTATATTCATATACAGAATCTCAGCATATTATTCACGTACAGAGGTTTATAGAAACACTCAGCAACACATGGAATTTAGAAAAATTCATAGAAACTTTTAGCAACACATGAACTTCATAGAGATTCATGGAAACACTCAACAACACATGAACATTCAAACACTTATTTAAACACCAACAACACTTAAACTATATTTATCATAAAGCCTCCCTATACATACCTTATAATCTATTATGAAGCTTGTCTTTCTCTTCCTACAAAGCATGGCAAACTTTCCCTAAAGATGTTAGCCTCTTCTTCACGTGATCTTCAAGGAGAAGTGAAGTCTTCTTCTCACTTGATTTAGGCTTTAATAAGGAAAGGATGAAAATGAAATGAAGGTGATGTGGGAGAGAGCTTTTCACGTGAAGTGTTAGAAGGGTGGAGTCTTGAATGTGACTTCCACTTAAGGCCCCCTTCACCCCTTTATATAGTAGTTGGAAAATTATATAATATTCATGGACATTTCTACCCTTCCTAGCTAGTTACTTCCATTTGGTTTCATTGTAACTAAGCTTCATGTCATTCCATTCCATTCTACCTAGATTTATAAAAAATCTCCTAAGTCATGATGACTTGCTTTACATGTGTCCCTACACTTGTTATGAATTTTACAAGTGTCCCACCACTTGTCCAATTCATGAAGCTTCTTCCTATTTTCCTTCTAAGTGTCTTAATCATGAAGTTTCTCCATGATTCCCCAAGCTTCACGTGGATTCTAGGAAAGGGAGAGAATTTTGCTTTATTTTATGTTACTTTGTATTCATATCCTTTAAGACATGACACCTTGCTTCCAAGTGTCCTTCCACTTGTCTTCAATCCATGAAACTTCTCCATTCTTCCTCCTCTTTCACGTGATTTAACAAGAGAACAAGAGAAGATTTTTCTTCTCATTTTGTGCACATATATGATAGCTTTCTCCTTACTATATTAATAGTGAGTTACAAGTGGCTAGATATTTCTTAAGCCTTCATGATTGTATCTTATCATTTTAATTTATGAAGCTTAAGATATTTTTCTTAAAGAGAAGAAAATTATATGATTCTCCTTGTATCCACATGTCACCTTTCATGAGGAAGAAGAATTCAATT
>PYAF01006268.1:8191-20386 GCA_007407185.1 Glycine tomentella | reverse complement strand
GCGACTCGCGTGATTCTCCAGATCTTGTTATTTACTTTTAATTCCCTCTTTTTGGCCTGCAAACACTTAAATGATATTAAAATGCTTTTATAATGCAAAATACTAAATATGACTAATTTTTAGAACTATTTCCTAACTATTTAATAAAAATATGACCTAAAACTAATCTATAATTAAGATGTGTTTGCAACACATCAGCCATGTTGAACACTTTAATCGATTATATCCCTTGTGTAATCGATTACCAATTATTGTTTCAAAATGTGTATATATGTGTTAATCGATTACAGAAAATAGTAATCGATTACTTAGTTCATTTTATTTAAAATGAAGAGTATGCCTTAATCGATTACAGTAAGGCGTAATCGATTACCAAGGCTTATTTACAGTTTGAGCTTATCTTTGTTAATCGATTACATCATGAATTAATCTATTAAATTGTTTGTGACAGATTTCCAGAAAGCTCTAGAACAAATTAATCGATTAAATGATGTATTAATCGATTACATATGCTGAATTAATCGATTACACCTACGGTTTAATCGATTACATTCTGTTAAAATTGTTTTTCTATAAAAAGCTTTTGGTGTTGGATATAGGGGGAGCATCATGAAGATTAAAAAGGATTTGATTCAAGATTGGTTTTGAGCTTTCAACATGCTTGGATGCCTTGAAGTTGTTTAATTGTATTATGTGTAAGAGAAAGGCTAATTTGATGATCCATGCATTGCACTCACTCATTTATTCGTAAACTTAAATGGTTTTCATAAAAAATAACAAAGCTTTTATATTTTAGTTAAGGTTTTAATCTGATTGAAAGGTTTCTGGAAAAATGCTATTTTCACTGGTTTAATCGATCACCTTACTGATATAATCGATTATTTTGATCTTCGTTCAATCTGGAAAATCTTTATGAACATTGTAATCGATTAACCATCAGAATAATTGATTATTTGGCCTTTGTTTACAAAAAAATGCTTTGTTAATGATTTTAATCGATTATGTAAGTGTTGTAATTGATTACATACTTAAACATGGATTTTAAAGTACTGCTGGGATAATCGATTACCATTATCCGTAATCGATTACATAGGCTATTTGAGAAAAGCCATTTCCCTGTCTTAATCGATTACCACAGCTTGTAATCGATTACACAGTTCATTATGAAAATATAAGTCTTCTGCATTAATCGATTACCAAATCTTGTAATCGATTACATAGTGCATTTTGTTATCCTATACTTCCTGGTTTAATCGATTACAGCTCGCGATAATCGATTAATTTGCTCGTTGCTGAAACCCAAAAACATTCTTGAACAGTTTAATCGATTACAGCTCGGGATAATCAATTAATTTGCTTGTTGCTGAAACCCAGAAACATTCTTGAATAGTTTAATCAATTACATGGGTACTTTAATCGATTACATGAGCGGATTAATCGATTATTAGGCGCGTTTAATCGATTACAGTTAGTTACAAATTCTGTTATAAATAAGTTTGAAAGCTTGACTTGTTTTCTAACTTTGAGAGATTTTACCCACTCGTATTTTCTGAGCTCACACAAGTCTTCTAAGCTTTTCAAAGTGATTTTCTGTGTTTTATTACTTCTTGCTTCTTTCAAATCATTCATGGGTCATTGAATGAATCTTGAGCAAGAAACTTTTCAAAGATAAGGAAAACCATGTGCTGATTTGTTTTTGTAACACTCTGAAATTTCAAAAACTATGGTCAAAATATTATATGAATTATTCTTGCATAACTATTAATGTGAATATTATGTTATGAGAGATTTGATGGTCTATATTTAAATTATTTGGGTGAAATATTAATTAGAGACATTACAAAAATGTTTGAGGAGAAATGACCACATTGCCCTTCCCTTAAAACTGAAATTACAAAAATGCCCTTGGATATTTTGGTAAGATATTTTAAGGTGGAAATTACAAAAATACCCTTGGATATTTTGAAAATTACAATCATACCCCAAGGATGAATGACAAATTACCATAGTACCCTTGAGGCAAAAATTACCAAGACACCCTTTGATATTTTGTGAAAGCTTGATGAAATTACAGAGTGCCCTTGGATGGCAAATTACCAAAATACTGTGACAGGAAGTCTCAAAATAGAATTTCTATGAATTTTATACGGTTATAACTTTGAAATTTTATTCAGGAAAATTCAAGCATCAAAAAAATATGGAAAAATGATAAATATACTTATTTAATAAGATGGTTTAGTAATTTTGATGGTTAATAGCAGAACAGACCAATCAGAATTAAGATAAGAGCAATCTTGTATGTAAGGTCTGTGTAGCACTTTGTATAGACTACTTGTGAGCAATTTATACTGTAATTGAAGTCAGTTTCTGGAAAACTCTAGAGTTTCATTATTTAATATTATCCTTTAGGTAGAAGAGTTCGAATTGAACTTGAACTCCTCCTATGAATGACATGCGTAAAGCTAAGTTCAAATTGAATTTTACTTCTTCCTATAAAAGGCCATGTGTGAAGACAACTTGGAATTGAATTCTTCTTCCTCATGAAAGGTGACATAGGGACACAAGGAGAACTACACAATTTTCTACTCTTTAAAGGAAATAATAACATGATATAAAAGGAAGAAGAGAAGATAAAAATATTCCCCTCGCCTATGGTATTCACAAGAAGTAGAAGAAAAAGGGGAATAAGGTGGTTTGTCATATTTTAATTTGATAAATCATGATAAGTAGAAAAATACTTTAGGATTCATAAATTAAAATGATAAGATACAATCATGAAGGCTTAAGAAACATCTAGTCACTTGTAAGCCACCATTGATGAAGGGATAAGAAGCCATCATGCTTTGGGAATTATTTATACAAAGTAGCATAAAAGAAAGTAAATTTTCTCCTCCTTCTTTGTTGTCCATGTGAATAAGCTAGAAGAAGAGAGAAACGTAATGAACATGCCAAGTAAGAGGACATTTGGAAGAAAGGTGTCATGCCTTGAAGGACATATGTACATAAAATGGCATAAAAGAAAGAAAAACTTATCTTCCTTCCCCTTTAACATGAAATTCACGTGAAGAAAAGTGTGGAGAGGAGTAGAAGTTTCATGAATACCACTTGGAAAGGCAAGCTCCATGATGAAGACAAGTGGTAGGACACTTGTATGGCATATGATGAACCTAGAATATTTTTTTATAAAGTAAAGGAATCATCATGAATTTAGTTAGAATCTAATGGAACAAGAGGAAATAAGTAGGAAACTAAGTTAGAAGGGAACTAAATGAAGGAAATTAGTTAAGAAGGGCAAAAATGTCCTTGAATATTCAATCATTTCCTAAACACTATATAAAGGGGGGAGGAGGACCTAAAATGCAATTCATTTTCCAAGCTTCCTCTACATAACCTTCACGTGAATATCCTCCCTCATATCACTCTCATCTTTTCATTTTCCAAGATAAGACTAAGTAAGAAAGAAACCCCACCATCTTGAAGAATCACGTGTAAAGCTAGGTGCCTTTAGGAAGAAGTTTGACAAGCTTTATAAGAAGAAAACAAGGTATGTATAGGGAAGTTTATGCTAAATATAGTTTAAGTATTGTTTTTGTTCAAATAAGCATATATAGAATCTCATTTATTTCTATGGAAAACAAAGTTTGCACACCATGTGTTTGATGAAATACTTCAAAGAAATAAAGATAGTTTGAGTGTTATTTTATTCAAATAGATGCTTGAAGTTCATGTGTTGTTGAGTGTTTCTATGAATTTCTATGAAATTCAGGTGTTGCTTAGTGTTTCATGAATCTTTATGAACTTCATGTGTTTCCGTGAATTTCTACACAAGTTAAGTTCTGTACTTGAATTCTGTTGAATTTCTAAGTAAAGTATGTGAGATAGAAATTGAAGACTGATGCTTAAAATAAATATGAGATGATAAAGAATTACATTAAAATGAATCAGTCTTATCTGTCTCATAAGCATATGCCCGGTGGGGGTTAATCCGCGTTATTTGCCTCAAGAGGAGGTGTGTCAGATAGCTGAAGGAATTGAGATCGAGCGTTCAGACAAAAGGAATCTGAGCTGAGGGTAGCTGGAAGTGGGGAGAACACGCCACCCATGATGATCACATGAAGTGTGGGTGGGAGTCCTATTGCAACACTGGGATACCCTGACTGATCTTTCCAATTCTGTGCCACTGGGATGGGGCTATCTTGACTGTTGGTACCATATGATAAAAAGAGAATCATGCATCATGATAAAAGTCTAAAAGAATCATACATCATCTAATCTTGAGAATATTGTTATGATTATCTGTGTATAATATATATATATTATGTTGCTTAAATTATGTTTATCATAAACTTACCCTGTATTTTTGTGTCTTTGGTTGACACCTGCTATGACCTCAATTTAATTGGGTGAGCAGATGAACAGTAAAAGATTGGCAAACTGATTACTGAAGACATGGACTTTGTTGAAGATTTTGATTTAAGATGTTTTGTTATGATGAAATATTTTAGTTGTTTGTACTATGTAATAGAATTGATACCAGTCTTATTTTATTGTACATCAGATTTATAAATATGAATCAGTGAGGAAAAATCTTTTGTAATCTTATTATATGTTACTTCAGAATTATGAATATTACTCAGTAATGAAAAATTGTAGTTCAGTATTTTTAAGCAAATCGAAAAGAATTTTCATTAAAAATCAATAATAACAAGATGGTAAATTGAGGTGTTACAGTTTTGCCATTCAACCTGATTTGGAAACTCATGTGCATGACATTCACTGAATCATCAGGTTGTCTTACTCCTTAATCTTTGTGTGTAAATTCATATTTGAATTTCTGTTGTGATTACTATTGTAAGTGAGTTCTTCTTTCTTGGTTCTAGAGAAGGGTTCTCTAGTTAAAGAACAGAGTAGTGTTCTCTAGTTCTTGCTCCTTAGAATTCTAATAGGGTTTTAGTTTTCTATTCTTTATCTAGGGTTGATAAAGGGGGAGGTCTTGTAATAAGCTTGTAAGAACAAGATTTATAATAGTGGAACTCTAATCTAGTGTTGATTAGAAGAAACTGGATGTAGCTTCAGTTGTGAAGTGAACCAGTATAAATTGCTTGTGTGTTATTTCTAAATCTTTATTACTTTATTGTTCATTGATTCTTTGATTCATATTCATTGTTCAACAAGTTCTGTTTTAAGCAAATTGATTCCAAGGGGTTGAGCAATTTGATTGAGTAAAAAGATTTCTTGATTTTGAAAGTGATAAAGATCCTTAAACTCTGATTTGAATTAATTTTAAAATACCAAGGTTTAACCAATTCACCCCCCTCTTAGTTATTATGAGTATTCCCTTTATTTTCAATTGGCATCAAGAGCTGGTTCTTGAGAGTTATTCAATATCACTATCTTTTCTTCAAAAAGAAAAATGAATACCTCACAAATAACCTTCAAAGAAGGTGCTTCTCTAAACAGACCTCCTATGTTTGAAGGGGAGCACTTCAGTTTTTGGAAAAATAGAATGAAAATCTTTATTCAATCAAATGACCCAGGTGCTTGGAATGCTATAGAAAAAGGTCCTTTGATTCCCATTAAAACTGTTGGCAATGAGATGATTCCCAAAGAATGGGATGAAATGATAGATGTTGAAAAGAGAGTTGTCCAATATGATTTCAAAGCAAAAAATATGATAACCTCTGCACTTTCTTCTGACGAGTTTTTCAGAACAGTAAGATGCAGAAGTGCCAAAGAAATGTGGCAGATGATGGAAATAACTCATGAAGGCACTAAAGAAGTAAGAAGATCAAGAAAGCATGCCTTGATCCATGAGTATGAAATGTTCAAGATGAACACCAAGGAACGCATTTCTCAGCTACAAACAAGATTCACTCATATAGTGAATCATCTTTTGGGTCTTGGGAAGATCTTTGATACTGAAGAACTAAACATCAAGATCTTGAAGTGTCTCACAAGACATTGGCAACCAAAGGTGACAGCAATCAAGGAATCAAAAGATTTATCAAAAATGTCCATGGCTGCACTATTTGGTAAGTTACTTGAATATGAGCTTGAAATGTCTCAACTAACTTGTGCTGAAGGTGCAAAAAAGAAAAGCAAAGGCATTGCACTAAAAGCTGCAACATCAAAAGCTGAAAAAGAGGAAGAATCAAGTAAAGAGGATGAAGAGGACAACATGAACTTGATTGTCAAGAATTTCAACAAGTTCTTGAGAAAAAATAAGAACAAAAGGTTCACAAAGAACAACATTAGCAACAAGAAGATTGACAACAATTTTACTTGCTTTGAATGTGGAAAACCTGGCCACATCAAATCTGAATGCTTAATCTACTTGAAAAAGCAACAGGGGACAACAAGGTGAGGAAGGAAGGAAAATCTAAAAAAGCCTACATAGCTTGGGAAGAAAATGACAATAACTTCAGAATCTTCAACTGAAATTGAAGAAGCTAACATATGTCTTACTTCTATAGTAAATGATGAAGATGATGATCTATCAATTGATGGAGATGAGGTAAATTCTGAACTTGAACAAGCTATTAATGCTTTCCAAGAAATGCATGAAGAAGCCCAAAAGCTTGCAAGATCCAATAACAAGCTTAGAGAAAATCTTAAAGAGCATCTTGTAAAGATTATGGAATTGCAAACTGAAATTTACAACTTGAAAAAAAAGAATGAAAAACTTTTTTCAAGTTACAAATTAAATGGATGTGTATGTGCTTCTTCTTCTACAAATGTTGATAAATACAATTTGTTGCAAAAGGATTTTGATGAGTACAAAAGAAGTCAAGAAGAAAAATATACGCAGCTCTTATCCAAGAATAGCAATTTAATTGATCTTTTGAAAAAGTTGTACAGAGGTAAATACAACTTGGCTGAAATGTTGAGTGCAAAAATATGCTGCAGATACTTTTAGTTTGGGTTATAAACAAGGTTCAAAATCTGTTCAAAAAACAACATTTGTGCCTCCAATACAGAAGAATCAAAAGAAGTCAAAGATCAATCAAAATGCTTTCTTGAGAAAATCTTCAAAAGTTGTAACATGCAACTATTGTATGGAAAAAGGACATACATCTTACAAATGCTTTGCAAGAAGATTTTATGTACCTAATGGAGATTGCATTTGGGTTCAAAAGAAAAGGAAAGCCACTAACCCCGTGATAAAGGATTCAAAGTCTTATTCAATGAGAATTGATGCATGATTTGTGATGAGCAAAGTAGTGAAGTGATTCACATAGGTAAAAGGAAAGGTAACATTTATTTACTTTCAATTGATCATGCATTCTTTCACAACACTTCTTGTCTGATAAGCAAGATTGATCAATCTTGGCTATGGCATAGAAGGGCAAGTCACATTAATATGCATCATATGAACAAGTTAATTAAAAAAGATTTAGTAATTGGTTTACCCAAACTCAAGTTTGAAAAGGACAAACTATGTGATGTTTGTCAAAAGGGGAAACAAACCAAAAATTCATTTCAAAGTAAAAACATTGTTTCTACCTCTAGACCACTTGAGTTACTTCACATTGACTTGTTTGGTCCTTCTAGAACTATGAGTTTAGGAGGCAATTATTATGGGCTTGTCATTGTAGATGATTACTCTAGATTTACTTGGACCTTGTTTTTGAAATCCAAAAGTGATGCTTTTCATTCTTTTAGAAAAATGGCCAAGCTTACTCAAAATGAAAAAGGTAGCAAAATTATCTTAATAAGAAGTGAT
Source organism: Glycine tomentella (assembly GCA_007407185.1). Taxonomy (NCBI): domain Eukaryota; kingdom Viridiplantae; phylum Streptophyta; class Magnoliopsida; order Fabales; family Fabaceae; genus Glycine; species Glycine tomentella. The sequence continues at coordinate 12,663 of PYAF01006268.1, read as the reverse complement.
CATGGTGGAGAATTCCAAAATGAACTTTTTGAAAAATTCTGTGAAGAAAATGGAATTAATCATAATTTTTCAGCTTCAAGAACACCTCAAGAAAATGGTGTTGTGGAGAGGAAAAATAGATCTCTTGAAGAAGGAGCAAGAACTCTTCATAGTGAGACAGATTTGCCAAAATATTTTTGGACTGATGTTGTAAGTACAGTTTGCTACACTTTGAATAGATTACTTATAAGGCCTATTTTAAAGAAAACTCCTTATGAGCTATACAAAGGTAGAAAACCAAACATTTTTCATTTGAGAGCTTTTGGCTGTAAGTGTTTTGTATTAAACAATGGCAAATAATCACTTGGAAAATTTGATGCTAAAGCTGATGAAGCAATTTTCCTTGGATATTCATTACATAGTAAAGCATATGCAATTTTCCTTGGATATTCATTCTTTTCAAGGGAGTGATGATGGCTATGGAGATGGTAGAAGGCATATGCATAGGAGGAATAGGAATGGAATGGAAGATGTGAAATTAAAACTTCCCAAGTTCCTAGGTACTAATGACCCGAAGGCTTACCTTGATTGGGAGATCAAAGTCAACCAAGTTTTTGATTGTCCCAATTTTTAGTGAAGAAAAGAAAATGAAGTTGGCTAGCTTAGAATTTGAAGGGTATGCCATGGCTTGGTGGATCAAGTGCAAATGGAAAGAGGAAGATTGAGGAGACATCGACCGGACACATGGTTGATAATGAAAGGAATCATGAGGGAGAGATTTGTCCCACCTCAATACATAAGGGATTTGCATAACAAATTTCGAAGGCTTTATCAAAGAAGTAGATGTGTTGAGGACTATTATAAGGAGATGAAGATTTCTTTGGTAAGAGCAAACATTGAGGAGACTAATGAGGCTACAATGGCTAGATTTTTGAATGGCTCAGGTGTAGCGAAAAATGGGTTAGGGCCCTTGCCACAAGGCAAGGCGCTACATCAGTCCCGGGATGTAGTGATAAGTGAGCTAGGGTCCTTGCCTCAAGGCAAGGTGCCAGGTCTTCACTTGGATTTAGTGACAAGTAGGTCAGGGTCCCAACAAGAAGATGGGCCAGCGTGGTGGGTAAACACTACCCATGGGTTAAGGATGAAATTGGGAAGCTGGAAAATAGGAACCTTAATGGGTGAACTGAGGGAGTTAACAGATATTTTTGTCAGAAGAAAAGTGAATATTGTTGCTTGCAAGAAACTAACTGGGTTGGAGAAAAGACCAAGGATGTGGATGGCACCGGTTTCAAGTTGTGGTATATAGGTATAAACAAGAGTCGAAATGGTATTGAAATTATGATCGATAGAAGTTTCAGAGGTAAAGTCGTTGACGTCAAAAGGAAAGACAATAAAATTATGATGATTAAGCTTGTAGTGAGTGATTTAATTTTAAATATCCATAGTGTGTATGCACCCTAAGTTAGACTGCAATCAAATGGTAATAACCAAGTTTGGGAAGACTTGTAGGCGGTTTTGAGAGGGATACCATGAGAGGAGAAGTTTTTCCTAGGAGGAGATCTAAATGGTCATGTTGGTAAAAGCAATGGTGATTTTGATAGAATTCATGGAGGTTTTGGCTATGGGATGAAAAATGAGACTGGATAAGATATCTTGAATGTCGCACTAGCCTACGATTTGATGATAGCAAACATTTTTTTCCGAAAAAGGGATTCCCATCTTATCACTTACCATAATGGTCAAAATCGTAGTCAAATTGATTTCTTTATGGCTAGAAGAGAAGATATAAATTCTTGTATCGACTACAAGGTCTACCCTGAAGAGTGTGTCGTTATGCAACATAAGCTGGTAGTATTAGAGGTTCGGTTCAACAAAGTACTTAATATGAGGAAGATGGATCAAAACCCAATGATATGATGGTGGAAGCTAATGGAGGAAAAATAAATAGAGTTTAAGGAAAACATGTTGCATGAAGGATCGTGAGAGTTTGTTGGAGAAGCAAATGAAATATAGAATGAGATGACTATGTGTATCCAAAATGTGGGAATGAAGGTGCTGGGAAAAAGCAAAAGAAACAAATTTCTTACAAAGGAAACATGGTGGTTGAATGGAGAGGAGCAAGAGGCAATTAAACAGAAGAAGAAATGCTTTAGATCTTTGCTTAAAGTCCCAATGATTAACACTAGCAAAAGTTTAGATTAGCGAGAAAAATGCAAAGAAAACAGTGCGGGAAGCTAGAGGCTAGGTTTTTGCCGATTTGTATAAAAATCTTGGGTGCAAGGATGGTGAAAAAGGTATATGCAAACTTGCAAAAATGAGAAATAAGAAGAGTAAAGACCTCACTCATGTTAGATGCATCAAGGATGAAAATAAAAAACTTTTGGTAAGAGATGAAGATGTAAATGAAAGATGGATGAACTACTTTAACAAAATTTTTAATGGGGATGATGATAAAAGTGAGGTGGGCTTGGAGGACGCTTACGATGATCTGAATAGAAGATTTGTGCCCAGAATTAATACATATGAAGTTAAGGAGGCTTTAAAGAGGATGAAAAATAATTAAGCTTTGGGATCCGATGACATCCCTATTAAAGTGTGGAGAGACCTGGGGGATGTGGGAATAAAATGGCCGACCAATCTTTTCAATAAGATTCTTCAAACAAATAAGATATCTGATGCTTGGAGGAAAAATATACTTGTGCCTATTTACAAAAATAAGGGAGATATCCATAATTGTTCTAACTATAAAGACATTAAACTTATGAGCCATACTATGAAGTTGTGGGAGAGAGTTATTGAATATCGCTTGAGGAACGAGGCCAAAGTTTCTGTAAATCAATTTGTATTCATGCCAAGAAGATGTACTATGGAAGCCATTTTCTTGATGCGACAATTAATGGAAAGGTATCAAGAAAAGAAAAAAAGACTTACATATGGTGTTCATAGATAATTAAAAAGCATACAATAGGGTCCCAAGAAAAGTTTTATGGTAGGCTCTTGAGAAGAAAAAAGTACCATTAAAGTATGTAATTGCAATCAAGGATATGTATGATGGGACTACCACATGTGTGAAAGCTTGTAATGGAACCTTAAGTTATTTTACTATCACGGTAGGTGTACACCAAGGTTTCGACTCTTAGTCCTTATCTCTTTGCCTTAGTGATGGATGAACTAACAAAAGATATTCAAGAGGAAGTGTTGTGGTGTAGGCTTTTTGCAAATGATATTGTGCTTACTGACGGGACAAAAGACGATGTTAATAGGACTTGAATTATGGAGAAGCACTTTGGAGTCTAAAAGATTCACGTTAAGCTAGAGTAAGACTGAGTATATGAAGTGTGAGTTTTCACTGGTAAGAGATGGTGATCAAGACCCCGTGCATCTACTTGATCAAGAGGTACCCAAGAAAGATGATTTTAGATACCTAAGATCAATTTTGCAAAAACGTGGAAAGATTGATGAAGATGTAAATCATAGAATTAGAGCAAGATGGATGAAATGACAAAGTGCATCTGTATTTCTGTGTGACTGCAAAATTCTTCTTAAGCTAAAAAGAAAATTCTATATAACAACTGTAAGATCTGAAATGTTATATGGAGCTGAATGTTGGCTACACATAGGCAACATGAACATAAAATAGGTATAATAACCTAGGTTTTTGCAAAAAAAAAAAAAAAAACAAAAATTCCCATGCTAACAGTGTGGGAGCAGCGCGGTTAGCGTGGGATGTGGCGCCAGTAGCGTGAAATTGCACCAGAAGGTCATTTCTTGCGGACTGATGGCGCGGATAGCGTCAGTTTGGCGTGATTAGCGCCACAGACGCGTCCAGTTGGCGCGGTTAGCGCCGAGTGGCGCGATTAGCACCATAAATGCCCAGGAAGTTTTTAGTTGCGTTATTTGGCGCGAATAGCGCCATATATGGCGCGGTTAGCGCGGGAACGTCGGCAGAACCAGTATTTGAAGGCCATTTTACGAAATTTTGGCCCAAAACTCATGGTTGCTTCTTCCCCCACGTCCCAAACCTCTATTAGAGCTGTTCCAAGCTTTCTAGGACCTTAGAGGTGAGCCTAAACGCTTTCCTGTGACCTAGAAACTTGTTTTAACCGAGTGAGAGCTAAAATCCTTCATCCTTTTCCTTTGGATTGAGAGAAATCCATTACCTCAGAGAAACCTCTGAGACTTGAGTTTGGCGAAGAACCGTGGCTTGGCAAGGACACCAGAGCTTGGGAAAGCTGTCCTTCAGTCTTCTTGGTCGCCACTGAGGTAAGAAACTTAAGTTTCTTCGGTTGATTTATCTTATGGAGGTTCTCTGGATTTTGTGAATTATATTGGTCTGGGGCTAGAATTAGCCCAGGATTCTGTAGAGAATCTTGTTTAGTACTGTCTAGTGATGAAGGAATAGCTTTCAGTTTTTGAATTGGTAAACTTTGAATATTGGCTCTGTGAATGCATAAGTGACTGGTGTAGAGTCACTTGTTATTGGTTTTCTGACA
>PYAF01006267.1:9362-29818 GCA_007407185.1 Glycine tomentella | reverse complement strand
TGCAAGTTCTGGACCAGTGATTGGGGCTATCTGACTGTGGCCACTGATGATGATTTAAGGATAACCTGAGATCTCAGTCATGCATCATATAAAAAGATGAGCATGCATCTCATACATCTCATGATGGATCTATGTATGTTGTTCTGTATACTATATAAGTTATGTGGTTTTTTCTAATTAAGGTTTTATCCATCTGTGTTTATATATGTTTTATTCAAACTATGTTTATCATATGCTTACCCCATTTTGTGTCAGTGGTTGACACCTGTGATGACCCCAATCTGTTGGGCGAGCAGATGAACAGTAGAGCTGAGCATGGATGTTGGATTAAAGCTGTGTATGGATGTTAAATTGAAGATGAAGTAAAGATGTTGTAATTTTTATTTTGTGACATATGATATGTATTTGGACTGTTTATTTATGAACATGTAACATGGACTGTTTTATATTCTAATTTGTATTGATGAACTATATTTGTATAAACCGTGGTGAGGGAAAATCGTCTATGTTATAAACGAAAGGAAAAATCAGAGCAAGAAGAAAAGAATTTTTCGAGAAAAATTTACAACTAAAATCATTCAAATACAAAGCGAAAACGAAATCTCATCTAAAATCAATCAAGCACGAGAGAGCAAAGAGAGGCGTTACAAGCTACATCCAATTCTTCTAATCAACACTAAATTAGAGTTCCACTATTATCAAATTTCAGTTCTTACAAGCTTTACGACAATCACCCTTTATCAATCCTAGATAAAGAATAGAAATCTAAAACCTTGTTAGACTCCTAGTGATCAAGACATAGAGAACCCTTCTCTACTCTTTTCCTCTAGAGAAAGCTACTTTAGAAAATGCCTCAAGAACCCTTTACAATAGTTACAAACAATCAAGAATTCAAAAATGAATATACAACAAGAATTAATGGAGAGAGACAACCTGATGATCCAATGAATATGAATAAATATGAGTTACCAATCAGAGTTGAAATGCAAAAATCAATTTCAAAACTTTCTCTTCAAAAGCTTCTTTGAAAATCTTGCTCAAGAAATCTTTCAATACACCATGAAAATTAAAGAGTGGGACAAGAGCTTTGTTGTCTTAGAAAATCCTTTCTAAACTTTGAGAAGGCTTGTATATGCTCAGAAAAATCGAAGTATTCAAGTTAAAAGTTCAGACAAGTCTTCACACTATTTATAACAGAATGCAATCGATTAAAGTTCCTAGTAATCAATTAAAATACCATATGTAATCGATTGAATTACCAAATAATCAATTAAAATGTTTTTGGCATAACCTGGAAAACTGCATCGAGCAAAGTAATCGATTAACCCGAGTCGTAATCGATTAAAGCAGATAGGTTTAGTTGTAAAACAAACTTATGTAATCGATTACAATATGTGGTAATCGATTAAAGCAGATAAACACAATTCCAGAATATACTTATGTAATCGATTACAAAATGTGGAATCGATTAAGTCAGTCAGATACATAAAAAATTGAACTTCAGTAATAGATTACAATATTATGGTAATCGATTAAAGTAGAAAAACATGATATTCATTTTGCATTATGTAATCAATTACAGTACCATGGTAATCGATTAAAATGTTCTTTATTACTTTTCTAGAATCAAACCAAAAGCTTGTAATCGATTAATCCGTTTATGTAATTGATTAAAGTAGTAAAATTTTGTTTTTCCAAAAACTTAGCCATGAAAATTTCATTTCTTTTAAAATCATGAATAGTTTTAATGCTTTAATGAAATTATATATGAAAGTTAATGACCATGTTTATGCAATGTAATGATCATAAGATTTGTCTCTCATACACTTGAACAAGTTACAAATTCCTTGGCATGTGAAAAGTTCAAAATTTTCTTCTAAGACACAAGTTTCTTTTTTAGCTTCATCTTCTTGTTAGTCCCCCTATATCCAACTAAATATAACTTTGTGTATATCTCAATTCAGAATTTTTCCGCATACCCTCCTCGGCTAAACTCCTTATATGCAAAGAAAGCATTAAAATACTATATATTTTGTTTTCAGAAATTTCTTGATGCAACACGTCTTCTTGGATCATTTCCATTGAATTGAATATAATATAAGGAAAAAAAAATTTACAAGGAAAAGGGTAGCTAAAAAAGAGACTCTGGCATGTAAATGATGGCGGGCAAGAGGGACAGAAAGAACTAGAAGCGTGGGTTTTGGAAAAGAGAGGAAGGGAATGGAATATATATCCTTTTCCACGATGGAACCAACCAACTCAGAGTCATTCTCCATAGAACACGTGATTATGAAAAGCTTGTGTTCAGGAATTGGATTCTATCATTACACAGTGTCGACGTGCCTGCCATACCAATGAAGCACTCATTGTAATCAGTCATTCATTCGTCACTTTTCTAGTTACAGAATGTGTTTGGAAAATAATTATTTTAATAATATAAGTAATTTTTTATTTTTTAGTGTATTTATTTAAATTATTTTTGTTTAAAATAAAGTTATTTTTTATTAATTTTTTAAATAAATTTGATTTGCTTATTAAAAAATATTTTTTAAAAACATTTATTTTAAAATTATTTTTTATAAATTTAAACAAATCAATCCTTGGTCTCACAGATTCTTTGAAGCCTACTACATTGCGTTAAGGGAAATCCATTTTTAAACATACTTTAAAGAAGAATGCTAAAACACAATTTCATAGACTTGGCAACGAGTTGGGCGACCGGGAGGGAGAAAGATACGAAGGAGATGTATATATTTTTGCAAAATTATAATTTTGATCCCCTTTAATTCCTTTAGAAAAATCCCAAATTTGATTCAATCATCAATTTGGTATATATTTTATTTCTTTTATTTTGGTCCATAAACCCTATATTTATAACATATTAACTTAAGATACCATCAAAAAATAATTTAATTAATTACTACTTTTGATCCTTATTATAAAGTCTAATTTGAAAATGTGGTTTGGTCCTTTTAATAGGATTCAATCTAAATGTCTCATGTATTAACTATTTTTCCATAAAAATGTTCTTAATTAAAGTTGGTTCTAGAATGACATGATAAAGTGAGAAACATAACCATTAATGTTTGTTAGTTTTGTTTGATATATATATATATATATATATATATATATATATATTAGTTTAGGACAAATTAATACACTCAACTAAATTAACATACTTTCTTAATTTTGATGAATTAGTTAATTAGACATGATAACTTTTTATCAACTTTTGTTAGTTTTTAGTTTGTTAGTGTAGAAATTCAGACTCACAACTTCTTCCTCCCCCTTTTCCCTTCAACCATCAAGTCAACATTATCACTCTCAATTTAACCTAATAATAAGGATCATATGTAGTAAAATATAAAAAGTAAAAGAAATGATCATATGCAAAATTAAACATTGGACCAAAATTGTAAATTTGTAAATTACAATGACCACATGAGGAGGTTTGTCTTGATTACACCAAACACCCCTACCTTTTTTACCCTTAATTTTAGCAAGTCTGTTACATGAGCCCCCTTCATGGTATTTAGCATAAAAAACCATTATGTTGAAACTCACATTACTTTAATGATTTTTCTCAAATTGCCCTCAATCCTTTCCTTTTACACTACACTCACCCCATCTTATTTTTCCTTTTCCTCCACATATTTTGACCCTCCAACTTCGTATCTTCCCAAGTCCCCTCCCTCCACATCAACCATCGCCTTTGAATTTTGGGACGACAAAAAATTTGAACCCACCTCGAGCCTCCGATCCCAAATCCCCTAAAGATGCCAACACAAATCAAACCCCCCAAACCCTTTGTGCTCCTTCACTGTTAGATCATTTGTGGAAGCTTTCATGGGTGGCACAGTTCAGCCTCTTGGAGATCGGTGATGACTTGCCCTTGTTGTTGAAGAAATGGTAGATGCCATTCAAGTTCTACGTGAGCGAGTGATGAGATTGCTTCAGCTCTTATTTTGTTTTGTCTTTCTTTTTATTAGGAGTGAGTTGAATTTTTAATTTGAATTTTTGAGAAGTCACACTGGTTTGATTATTGTTTGGTTGTAGGTTTCAAATGAATCTGGGAGGAAGGATGATGTAGAAGGAGTTTTCTAAATTAGAGGACAAAGAAACCTCCAAAAAGATATTAGAGAGAAGAAATAGACAATATTCTCATTAATAACTTTTCACCAATATAGTCAGGATTATATAAAGGACAACAATCCTAACAAACTCAGATATTTTCCTTGATTCCCCTCTAACAGAATTCCACTACTAGCTTTTAGAATGATCCGCTAATAAATCTCATTATAATAAACATGCGTAATGAATATAATCAGTTCAATTCTTTGGCTTCATGCTGACTCACTTGAGCCTCTCCTTAGTAGCTTGTTGAGCTTCCTCAGTCTACTGACTACTTGTCTGATCTATATCAATACCCACCCCATCGGAAACAAGCTTGTCCTCAAGGTTTTGGATAACACACAATTCATCCTAGTTCTCCCAGAAAGTGTCATCCAAAGACAATCCAAGCCATTGGACTAAAGCCTAGCAATTGGGAATACCATACACTACAATAGTGCAAAAATAAAGCACAGTAAGAGGAGTGATGATAGGAAAATTGTTGCATGAGTGGGGGGATGTGATCAATGACAAATAAGGTGGACCCATGTGAGGTTTAAGAAGGGAAAAATGAAAAACTTTGTGGATCTTTGAAGTGAAAGGAAGATCCAAGTTTTTAGGCTATAGGCCCATATTTGACCAAGATCAAATAAGGACCATAAAAACACTTAGCTAGTTTGTGATACTTTTATCTAGAGAAGGAACTTGGACGATAAGGCTGCAACTTGACATAAGTTCATGATCCCACAGGAAGGTAAATCTCACGACAATGTTGATTAGCATTTTCATGTGATTATGAGATTTGAGCAAATTGATGTAAAGGAGTGTAAAATTTTCATCGAGAGAGATAAGGATTGAGTCGCAAGCTACCATGGAGAATGAACCAATAATGTAGGTAGGAATGGAAGGAGGAGGCATTCCATATATGACTTGAAAGGGAGAAAAGCCAATAGCAGAATGCACAAATGTATTGTAATGGTATTCGACCCATGGCAAAAAATGAAACAACTATGATGGTATGTGATTTATCAACTCAATTTGGCCATCCGTCTAAGGGTGGTAAGCTGAGCTCATACGGAGAAGAGTACTATTGAAATTAAAAAAATCCAACCAAAAGAGACTCACGAAAATAGGATCATGATCAGTTATGATACTCTTTGGCATACCATGTAGTTTACAGACCATCAAAGCAAACAATTCAACCACCTTATAAGTTATGAAAGAAATGGGCAAGGCACCCAAATGGATACCTTTTGATAAATGATCAACCACTACAAAAATGACAATATAACCATGCAAGGATGATAAACCAGTCACAAAATCCATTGAAATGTCTTTCCAAATGCCAATGGGGAGAGAAAGAGGTTGTAATAATCATGAGGGCTTGAAAAGAGAATATTTGGTTTGTTGACAAGGCAAACATTGAACAATGAATTTTTGAACATCAACCTTCATGTTAGGCCAACAGAAATTTTCAAAAAGACGTTTAAAGGTATTGGTGATACCGATGTGACCTCCAATAGGGGAATCGTGGAATTCTTGTAACGATTGTTTGAAGTGAAAATTAGGACTAACCCAAATGTGGTGATGAAAGAAAAGCAACTTGTTAGAAAAGGAATACTTTGGGAAAGAGAGAGGATTATGAAGATACTTTTCATGCAATTCCTGAATTTCAAAATCAGCTTGTAAATTAGCACAAAATTCATCCAAGAAGAGGAATTGTAGTACGAAAAGCAATTGAAAAGACCCACTGGAAGGTTCAAGAGAAAGAGATAAGGCATCAACAACAATATTAGCGTGTCTCATCTTGTATTGGATCTCGTAAATGTATCCTAGTAATTTGGATAAATAATGTTGTTACTCAGGGGTTTGGATAACTAAGGTGAGTAACTCCTTGAGGCTCTTGTGGTTTGTCTAGATGATAAAATAGTGTCCCAACAAGTATTATTGCCAATGCTTAATAGCACTAGTGTGGCATGAAGCTCTCTAATATAAGTAGAAGCACTAAACATCCTAATGGAGGTCCATTCCAAGCGAAAAGTCTAGAAGGAGAGCTTGAAGCACTTCCTTTGGTGAGCTTTAAAGGACCCATGGTAAGAGCTAGAACTCAAGCCCTTCAAGAACACATCAAGGATAACTTGGACAAGTATGAGGAAGCACACCAATCCAAGGAGAACAAGGGCTGGATTTTGATGTCTCAAGTCCATTTTAATTCAATAAATTCCAGCACTTGTTAGAAACTTAAGTTGAGACAAATAAAATGGCCTTTTAATGAAATTGTGTAAAAAGGTGTAGGTGCACTTGTGTGTAATTTGTGTAGCAACTTAGTAAACTTGTTGGCTGCACTTAGAAGCTAAAGATATTGCACCAATTTCGAATTTGGGACAGCCAAGGGTCACTTAGGGAAGCTTGCACCATAAGCTTCATTTAGCTTGCATTTAAGCTCCTTTTGTTGCACTTCAAGCTTCATTTGAATTGTCATTTCATTTGCATTTGAAGTGTCATTTCGTGGCCTATATAAGTTGTCCACAAACTGAATGTAACTAACTTGGGTTCATTAATACAAATCTGAAATTTGTGTGAGAGTTTCTCTCTTGTTCTTGTGCAAGAACCTCTTGTTTTTTATCAATGGCTTCAAGCCATTGTGGTGATTCTTCCTAGACTTATTAGAGAGCTTGTCCTTGGTGTCTTCCATCTTCTTCCCTAACCTCTCTTCCATCTCCCATTGCTACCATTAAAGAAAGCTTCCAGCCATACATTTTATGAAAGCTTGGACAGCTCGTGTGTTCTTGAAAGTTTCTTGAAGATTGGGTTTCATTGTAAGGTAGATTTGGGAAATTCATGTCTAATGGGTTTAGACATACATCATGTGGTATCTAGAGCCTAATCCTTGTGGAATTCTTCTTCAAGTTCAGTTTTTAGAGCTTCTTCAAATGTAAAAACTGCACCTATACGAAAATCGCAAAAAACTTTTTCAATTCCTTGTGTTCTTGTGTTTTTGTGAAAAAATCTTGGTGGTGTGGGCTTGTTGTGTGTTCCACCACATAACCCTTGTGTTTCCTTCAAGTTTCATGTGATTTCACGTGTTCATGTTCTTCATGTTCTTTATATTCTTCATGTGTTCTTGAAAATTTTCTAATTTTCTAGTCTTGATTCTTGTCAATTTTTGTTTGTAGTGTTTTTATGTTGTATGACCACTTGTTTTGATTCTACTCTCATTCCTAAACTGAATTGAGTTGTTAGAAGCAAACTTTGCAATTGTTATACATCATTTTCGTGAATCATTCAATTTCCTTTAGGAATTTGTGAACTTGTTCAAAAGAAAAACAAAAGCTGAAAAAAATTGTGAAAGAAATAATCAAAGTGCAAAAGAGAAACACTTATGGACAGCCAAACAAATTATTGAATTGTGGCTGGAACGATACAAATAAAAACAGAATTTAGAAGCAAAGAAAGTTACAAAATTACAAGTTCCAAAATTTCCTTTGAACCACAAAATTAAGTAAACTTGTATGACATGCAAATTTGATGAAATTTGGCTTCTAGCAATTGAATTTACTTGGCATATCCTCCTTGTGCAATTTGGTACAGCCAATATATGTCCCTGAGTTGTCTCATTGAATTCCAATTTGAGTTGTGCTTTTCCAAATTTTGTTTTTGTTGCTTATCTCTTAAAATTTCCAAGGTTTTGTCTTAGAGTTTTCTTGTTATTGGACTCTTGAGTCTAGGCTAGATTTATTTTCTATTTCACTATGGTAAAGAAGCTTGATTTGATTAGAAGCTTTTGCTTAAGAACTATAGAGAGAACTAAGAGTGGAACAAGGCAAGAGAGAACATTATAGAAAGAGCCTAGATAAAGTGTGCAAATAAGAGTGTGAGTGGCAAACACTTAGAGAGTGGTGAGAATTTCCTTATATACTTGTCTTTTTGTTAACCATCTTTTTTTTAAGGATGACCTCAATAAGAGATGAGGCTTTGTCACCTAGGACCTCTAGGTTGATGGAAGCTATGACAAAACAAATTAAAGACTTCCAAACTAAAATGGATGCAAAATTTGAGGAGTTAAAAAGGAAGATTCAAAGAAGGAGTAGTCCAAATGGTAGTGTGGATGGAAAGGCTCATAGTAGTAGGAGGGTGAGTGAGTATGCTTCCTCTCATGGAAGAAATTATTGTAACGCCCCATATGCATCCGGTTCATTATCATTCATTTATGGTCGTTAAGCACAACAATTAATTAAAACTAATCAATTTGGAAGCGATAAACAAAGTGACATCATCAAACGTCATTAACAATAACATCTTTACATATGTATGGTAATTACACGCATCATACTACCAGATGACCAAAATAAGCCATATAAATATATCCAAATAATGGCTGTACAAAAATAAGGTATCATATACCCTGTTCTCTCAACATACATCAGTATCTCTCATATATACAACATATACAAAATACACACTAACTATGCATTCTCCCCTCAGGGGTACAAATATAGGCATAACAAAATAAATGAGCCAACATGCTCTCAAAATATATGCCTAAGGTTCACACAGAACCATATCAAAGCTCGGGCCTCTTGCACTGGGATCCACCATCTGCTCGTTGAGCATCACCTGTAAAACATAATCCCCACACACGGGGTGAGATACAAATCTCAGTAAACTCAGGGTTCTTGGAGGTCTCTCCTCCCCCTGGTTCACTTCCATGGCACATAGCATTAAAATTGGCATCACACACAATCCAACCATCGCGACTCTCATAAACCATATCACATGTATATCACAACACAGGTGTCATTCCGTTGGGTGCTACCAACATCAGGAATGCAACACAGATATAACAAATATACGTACAATATAACATTGCCTGAGAAAGATAATCCATTGAAGGGCACATTCTCTCAGGACTTTCCGCATCATTGCCTGAGAAAGATCATCAACTTAAGGGAACATTCTCTCAGGACTCTGCGCACATTTCCTGAGGAAGATCATCCACTAAAGGGCACATTTCCTCAGGACTTTATGTCAATGCCTGAGAAAGATCATCCACTGAAGGGCACATTCTCTCAGGACTTACTTGAACACACATGGCACTTCCAAGGGAAGATCATCCACTTAAGGGCACATTTCCAAAGGAAGTCTATAAGTAATCTATTCTACTGGCCTAAGAATCTCATCAATCATATAACATATCATCATAGTGTACATCATATACATGTTCTCAATAAAAGCAGTAACACACAATTTCAATACACATGCATCATGACATACAATTATCATCACTCCCTCGGAGTTTGGTGGAACAAAGTCAATGGAAAACACTCCCAAGAACAAACAGCTTACCTGCTCTCAGCGCTACACTGGTTCTCCTGGCTTCGTGGTCATAACCACTAGTAATCTTCGTATCACGCCCTACATAAAGACATATAAACAAATCAATAACGGTTCTCAACCGTTAAAATGAAAAGAAACGTCATTCCTTTCCATTTAAACCTCTTTGTCCTCTATCTTAAAGTTATTAGAACTAACCACCTAATAGGCGACTCACAGACCCTCAGCAGGATCTATCTTGGCCTAACCAAGGCACTAGAGTCTCCCCAAGACTCTACCTAAGCCAATTCAAAGAGTTCAACACTCTATTCAGGCCAAAACTCAAAGATTAACAATATAGCTAAAATAGTTACTTCAACACAATTTCACTGTTTATATAGCCTCTTGAGCTCATATTGTACAAGCATCAAGGCTCATGCATGCCATAAGATCACCAATTTAACCAACATTCATCCTACACATGCATTCTTCAGAGCCAAATTCCAAAGTCCATAAAAATTATGTTTCAAGGCTAATCCTGCATCACCACAACCTCTTGAGCATACTTTTCTAAAGGACCCAAGCCTACTTCCAGCTCTAACTCAAATGGGTCACTGTTCACATCAAGAACAAATTCTCAAATAATCGGTAGAATTTGTGTTTCTTACCTCTAAATCGACAGGGAAGGCTAGAGGACAACTTCTTCAAGCTTGGGTGTCCGTAATCGCCTCCTTTCCCCACCAAACTCAAGTTTTGTGAAGTTCCCTAGAGAAAACGATCTATGTTTGATGGTTTTTAGAGGAAAGTAATGATGGAATTTAACTCATAGGATGATTTCCTTCAAGTTTCATGTTGGATGTGAAGCGTTTTGGTCAAGGAATGAAGGTTTATGAAGCTTTCCTCATTCAACAATGGTGGAAAACGAAGGAGGAAGAAGAAGATGGGTTTTTGGCTCACAAATCGTGCAATTGGGCCTTTTATAGTGACTCTGATCGTGTCCTAGCGCTAATCGCACCACTCTAGCGCTAACCGCGCCAGATTCCAGAGAAAATATGCTTTCTGGTGCACTTCTGGCGCTAATCTCGCCATTCTGGCGCTAACCGTGCCAGATTCCGTTGTCAATTCCATCGCTAATTACGTCGCTAACATTTTTTGCGACGAAATATTATAAATTTAATATTTTTTATTATTTTTATTTTTATTTATTTTAAAACCTTGGTCATTATAATTATTATGATGATAAGAGTGAAAGAAAGGAGAGGAGAGAAAATAATGATAGAAGAGAAGTCCACAAAGCTCAAAGGGTGGAGCAACAACTAAAAGGTAGAAAAGATTCCTTTTCCAAGACCAATGGGGCTGCAACTTCTAGCTGGAAAGACAAGTCTAAACAGGAGGTTTCTCATGTGAAAAATAAGGAAGAAAAGGTGGAGAGCTCAGGAAAAAAAATTAGGGATCCTACTCCAACAAGATCAAGCAATATCAAGTGTTTAGAGTGCCTTGGTAAATGTCACATTGCTTCTCAATGTCCTAACAAGAGAACCATGATTTTGCTTGAGGAAGGAGACATAAAGAGTGAGTCTTCAAGTGACTCAACAAGTTCTTCAAGTGAAAAAGAAGAAGAACTTACACTAGTGGAAATCGAAGAAGGTGATGATCTCTTATAAAGAGAATGCAAGAGCTGGAAAAAAATAATGCACTTGAAAAAAATACTGCACCTACAAAAGAGAAGAATTTTGAGCTACCAAAGAGAAAAACAAGTGAGAAGAAAAGCAAAGAGAAAGAAAATGAGAAGAAAAAAAATCATGAGATTAAAGAGAGCTTGTTCTTGAGTGAAAAGTAAATCAAGAGAGTGTTATTGGCACAACAATCTCTTTATTATATGATTCCTAACTCTCTTTGTTTACATGTTGAAAAGGAAGGAGAAAAATGGCACAAAGCTATGCAACCTTTTTTGGATGAAGTTGCTTTCCAAATATGGATGGATAAGTTGCACCATGCACCTATTCTTGCATTGCCTAATTTTAATGCTTCTTTTGAATTGGAATGTGATGCATCTAATGTAGGCATTGGGGGGGTTTTGATTCAAGATAAACATCCTATTTCTTATTTGAGTAAAAAATTGAAGGGTGCATGTTTGAATTATTCCACTTATGATAAAGAGTTGTATGCATTAGTTAGAGTATTGCAAACTTGGAATCATTATCTTTTACCAAAGAAATTTGTGATCCATGGTGATCATGAGTCTCTTAAATATTTGAAAAGTCAAGGCAAACTCAACAAGAGACATGCTAAGTGGTACATCAAAGGCAATTTGAGGACTTGGGAGGAGTGTCTACCTCACATTGAGTTTGCTTACAATAGAGTAGTTCACAAGACTACTTCCTTGTCTCCTTTTGAAATTGTTTATGGCTTTAATCCTTTAACTCCTCTTGATTTATTGTCATTACCTAACACTTCTTCTATGATTAATCATGATGCTTTGCATGAACAAGTAAAAGGCCATGTGGAAAGGAAAATGGAACAATATGCTAAACAAGCCTATAAGCACAAGTGGAAGGATAAATTTCCTCAAGAGAATGTTGAATTGCCAAGTGCAAGTGAGGAAGCAAACTTGAGGGCAACTTTCTCTCAAGAACGAGGGGATGATGGAGGTCCATTCCAAGCCAAAGGTCTAGAAGGAGAGCTTGAAGCACTTCCTTTGGTGAGCTTTAAATGACCCATGACAAGAGCTAGAACTCAAGCCCTTCAAGAACACATCAAGGCCAACTTGGACAAGCACGAGGAAGCACACCAATCCAAGGAGAAGAAGGGCTGGATTTTGATGTCTCAAGTCCATTTTAATTCAATAAGTTCCAGCACTTGTTAGAAGCTTAATTTGAGACAAATAAAAAAGCCTTTTAGTGAAATTGTGTAAAGAGGTGTAGGTGCACTTGTGTGTCATTTGTGTAGCAACTTAAAAAACTTGTTGGCTGCACTTAGAAGCTAAAAATACTGCACCAATTTCGAATTTGGGACAGCCAAGGGTCACTTAGGGAAGCTTGCACCATAAGCTTCATTTAGCTTGCATTTAATTTCCTTTTGTTGCACTTCAAGCTTCATTTGAATTGTCATTTCATTTGCATTTGATGTGTAATTTCGTGGCCTATATAAGCTGTCCACAAAGTGAATGTAACTAACTTTGGTTCATTAATACAAATCTGAAATTTGTGTGAGAGTTTCTCTCTTGTTCTTTTGCAAGAACCTCTTGTTTCTTATCAATGGCTTCAAGCTATTGTGGTGATTCTTCCTAGACTTATTGGAGAGCTTCTCCGTGGTGTCTTCCATCTTCATCCCTAACCTCTCTTCCATCTTCCATTGCTATCATTAAAGAAAGCTTTCAGCCATTCATTTTCATGAAAGCTTGGACAGCTTGTGTGTTTGTGAAAGTTTCTTGAAGATTAGGTTTCATTGCAAGGTAAATTTGGAAAATTCATGTCTAATGGGTTTAGAAATACATCACATCCTAGGACAAAAATCCTTATTGAAATAAGTAATAGGGTTCCCGGATTGAAGCAAAACCACCCTGATAGAAAAACCAGAGGCATCCGTTTGAACAAGGAAAGTTTAGAGAAATTGGGCAGAGCTAAAACATGAGCATTGGCCAAGGCAAACTTTAAAGCCTCAAATGAAGTTTAAGCCTTGAAGGACCAACCAAAATTGTCCTTCCTTAAGAAGGTAGTTAGAGAGAGCGCAATTGCAGCATAATTGCAAACAAATTTGTGATAAAAGCCCGAGAAGCCTAAGAAGTTGTCAAGCCTTTAATATTCTTAGGAATCGACCACTTAAGAACCACCTGGACCTTGGAAGGATCAGGGGCCATTGAACCCGTAAAAAATGACATGGCCTAAGAAAGCAATCTAAGGCTGACATGACACATTTCTCAAGTTTATGAAAAAACTTATGATAAGCCAAAATTTCAAAAACTTAAGAAAGATGGGATATGTGAAGATCAAGGTTAGTACTATAGACCAAAATATCATCAAAAAACACAATCACCATTTTGAGCAACAAAGGGCAAAAAATGTCATTCATAGTGGCTCAAAATGTTGTTAGAGTGTTGTAGAGGTTAAACGACATTACACGTTACTCGTAATGTCCACCATGGGTGTGAAAAGCTGTTTTGGGGTTGTCTTGAGATTGAAGGAAAATTTGATGAAAGCCAAAGGTAAGGTCAAGCTTGGTGAAAACACACTCATGACCTAATTCATCCAGCAATCTGTCAACCATTAGAAGGAGGAAACGATCCTGCACCATCAAAGCGTTTAAGGCATGATAGTTTATGCACATACACCATGTATCGTCTTTCTTTTTTAGGAGAAGCATTGACGACGAGAAAAGGGCAAGTGATGGGCTAAATCCACCCATTGCGGACGAGCTTGGCAACTTGAGCTCCAATGTCCAGCTTTTGAGTGTAAAAGTACCAATAGGGTTGTATATTTACCATAGCTGAGCCAGGTAAAAGGGGAATGGCATGGTCAAAAGTATGGGGAAGTGGTAATTGTGTGGGTTCCTCAAACATGAGGAGTATATAGAGAAGAGTTGTTGAATCTCTAGGTGAAGAGGAGGCAATACATGAGAAGGAGGTTGAGTGAATTCAGGATAAAAAAACACTAAGGAAAAAAATTGGGTTGCATGGTCACCTTAACAATTTTGCACAGTTGATGGAAGCTAATGAGAGAAAGGTTGATAGTGGTTTCCCCTTTCAATTCCACAAAATTGGGCCCATGTAAGAATTTCATTGCGAGAGTCTGATAGTCCATCAAAATCAGCCCAAGTTGTTTTAACTATTGGGCCTCTTAGACCACATAAGACCAACTCATCTCAAGGAAGAAAAGGTCCATAGAAAAGAGGTGACCCTGTAGAGAAAGAGAAACATTCTTACACACCTTATCACCAATAAGCACCTTACAACTCCCAACATTACCTGTAATATTGTAGTTGGATTGCTTATGAGGCCCAATTTCTAAGCAATAATGTTTTCGACAAAATTGGGGGTACTACCCATATCCACAAGAATTTGGACCTGATGGTGAGAAATATGGCCCATAATACGAAGGGTTTCAAGGGCTCTACAGCCAGACATGGCCTTGAGACTGAGTTGGGCTGAGGGGCTTTCAACAGAAGGCATGCGTTCTTCCTCGGAAGAGATCAATACGTCATACGGACTTACAACAGAAGAGGGTGGATCATCATCTTCCTCAATAACCAGAACAAGGAAGCAACCCCAAAAATTATGACTACGAGAGAACTTCTGGTTGCAGTAAAAACATTGTCCCATCTCATGGCAATTTGTTATTTCAACATTAGAGGATTCTAGTAATGCAAGGTTGGTGCCAATGTCGACAACAAAGGTGACAAGGATATCTGAAGTGACAAGTCCAACTGAGGTTGAGGAGGAATAGTGAAAGTTCGTGCACTAGTGTAGAAGTCCACTGTGTCAGTCAAAACCGAAATGGGTTGATGTGCTAGAACATCTCGTTTGATATTAGTTTTGAGACCAAAAACAAAACAGCTCAACAAAACTGGTGAGGGTAACCCCACAATGCAATTAGCAAGTGCCTTGGACTCACTAAGTTAATAATAAATAGAAGAGGTATGGGTTAGCTTGAAAAGCTTAATTACCACAGGGGTCATTGTAAGTGATGGGGGTAAAATGTGTCTTAAGTGCCTAAAGGAATTGGAACCAGTTCTAAACATGACTATTTTTATACATCCATTGATACCAAGACAATGTAGGTCCTTAAAGGTAGAAAGACACCACGATAATTCGTTCTTCGTGAGGTGTAGTGTGATACTCGATCAAAGAACTGGGAAATCTTGAAGATCCATCCATGAGGGTCATCACCAAAAAAACGTGGGACATCCAATTTCTTGAAGTGCTTTGGGTTGTTGTCATGTGGTGGATGGTAGGAGTTCACTAGCGTCGTAGAACTCGTGGGGGAGAAACTTTCACAGGTAGAGACATGCTATGCTACCTCATCCATTTTAGAGGTAAAGGTGGTCTAGATGTTTGACAAATGCTGCATAACCTCATCAAGCTTGTTGGATTTGGAAGTGAAATGTTTAGAATGAGTGGTGTTAGTCATTGGAAAAGTGATAAACTCTCAACGAAAGCACCAATGTTATAGAAGAGATTCTTTGAATTAGATTACATAAGAACCTCCAATATAGTCATGCCTTAAAAAATAGTTTATATATAGTTTTAGTATTTATATAAAAAAATATAATAAAAATAAGTTATATTCTGAATAGTACGTATGAAGTTGTATTATCAAAACTCTCTCTCCTAAAAATATCAAAACTCTTTCTCAAATGCACACGCAAAGTCTACTCAATGAATTTGCTCGTGATAGATTATCACGTGACTTTATTATGTTAAATATTGTGCTTAATTCTCTTTTTATTATTTTGCTGATGCTATGTGCCATGATGGTTGTTATTGGCTTCGTGAATAGTTTATTTCTCTTTTGTTTTATCTTTTTTATTTTCCTATGTATAAAAAAAATCACTTTTTGCTAACATATTTATCTAATATTTATAAGAAAGCGGTATATAAAATTATCGTAATTTTTTTCTGTAAATAATCGTTATTTTTAAATTCATAATTTGCCAATCATTTATCGTGGTTCTTTTTTTTTTTTTGATAAAATCTATAGTGGTTTATTAACATTTGCTGATTTTGCCACTTAGATCATACAATTAATTAAACTATAATAAACAAGTGAATGAGTCATCATGAGAATATTATAGTTAGACCTATAATTGATTATGGAATAGTAGAACTAGATGCATTGCATTTGCATATATAAAGGTTCTCTGTGGAACCTATACGTACGACATGTAATGAATGCATACATTATACATTTAAATGAGACTATATTATATCATAAGTGGATGTTGGATATGTTGGGGTCCCTTCAGTTTTCTCTGGCTGGATAATGGAGTGTATTTCTACAACCTCTTTCAGCATTTCTATTAATGGGCGCATCTATGGTAATTTTAATGGCAGGAGGGGTTTGAGGCAAGGGGATCCCTTATCCCCCTACCTCTTTGTCATCTGCCTTGAGTTTCTCTACCATGCTTTTGCTACCACATGCTGTTTAGCTACCATCCTAGCTGTGTTGCTCTCAATATTATGCATCTTACTTTTGCTGATGACCTGGTTTTGTTTGCTAGGGGTGATTACCCTTCAGTTGCTTCCATTTTTGCTAAGCTGACCAATTTCTGTAACATCTCCGGCCTGTCCATTAGTCATGAGAAGTCTGCCATCTTTGTTTCGGGAGTGGATAGTGTCACTCTAGCTAATCTGTATGGCCTTACTAGGTTTCAACAGGGCACTTTCCCTGTTCGGTATTTGGGAATTCCGCTGATGGCCTCTAGACTTAATATCTGCCATTACTCTCCTCTTCTTAACAGGATTGCTGGTTATGTGCAGAATTGGCATAGAAAGTCTTTGTCGTATGCTGGTCGGTTGGAGTTGATTAGAGGGGTTATTCGGGGATTGGTGAACTTCTGGTTGGGCTTATTTCCTCTTCCAGTGGCTGTAATCGATAGAATCGAAGCTTTTTGCAGGAACTTCCTTTGGGGAAAAGGGGAGCTTGGTAGGAAAAAGGCTCTTGTAGCTTGGAAATCAGTTTGTACTCCCAAACAGGAAAGGGGGCTCGGCTTGCACTTGTTGAAGGACTGGAATTGTGCCTTACTTTCCAGAGTCTTTGGAGATATATCAGCCAATAAGCAGACTTTGTGGGTGAGATGGATTCACCATTTTTATCTTAAAGGTGGCTCGGCTTGAAGTTATTCATGTTCCAAATCAGATTCAGCTTTAGTTAAGAGGTTGTTCTGCATTAGGGACTTGCTGGTTTTGAAGGAGGGGAATATTCTTCAAGCGGGTTTGAAGCTGGATTCTTGGATGATGCAGGGGAAGTTCAATGCTGGATGTGCTTATGATTTTTTCAGAGAAACCTCTCATAAAAAAGCCTGGGCCAAAATGGTGTGGAATTTGGCTAATTCTCCAAAGGAGTCCTTCACGCTTTGGTTGGCAGCTAAGCACAAGTTGCTTACTCTTGATCGTGCCCCCTTTCTGAATAAAGGGACTGTTTGCTGTTTTTGTAATCAAGAGGCTGAAACGAATGAGCACCTCTTCTTTAAATGGAGAGTTATAATGAGGGTATGGGCGGAAATCAGAGATTGGGCTTCGTTCCTTAAGAAGAACATATCTCTTGATGGTACGCTGAATAGCTTGGTGCACTGCAGGGCTACTTCGGGTATGAAGGGGAAATTCAGATGTCTTGCTCTAGCTACTACTGTCTTCTGCACGTGGAGTTATAGAAATTGTATTTTGTTTGACCACCATTCTTTTGTTTTGTCAGATTTAGTTGATAGAATTAAGTTTAGAATTATTAGATATGCTCATTTGACACATTTGTATTAGCAAATGTGTTTGTTGTTTTCCGGCTTGTTTTCCGGTAGTTTAGCATTTGCTTCTTTTGGCAAGTGTTCAATCATCTGAGTTGGCCAGGGAATGCCCTGAGTTTTTGTAAGTATCTTTGGAAATATATATATTTACATATTTTCCAAAAAAAAGTTATATCATAGGGTGTGGACGAAGATCTAATACCTATTGTGTATTAGATTTTTATTTATTTTTATCTATCGTAGCTTTTTTTTTCCTTTCAAATCAGATAAAATTGCTTTGAGAAGAAAACAATTTCTCCCACCAAATTTTAGCTTTATTATTGTAAAAAATATATAAAAACAAATAATTATATTATATTATATTTCATTAATTATATTATATTTATTGTATTTATTATATTGTATCATATATATATATATTACATTATATTATATTAGTATACTTAATTATACATCTAATAACTTGATTCTTTTCATTAAAGATAATTAATGTAAAATTTTAAAAAGGTAATGACACAACAAGAAAAATGACATGTACCTATGGAGGTTTTTGCCTACATACATAAATTACTATAGGT
Source organism: Glycine tomentella (assembly GCA_007407185.1). Lineage (NCBI taxonomy): Eukaryota > Viridiplantae > Streptophyta > Magnoliopsida > Fabales > Fabaceae > Glycine > Glycine tomentella. The sequence goes on along the minus strand of PYAF01006267.1, from coordinate 11,363 downwards.
AAAATTTCAAAAAAAATATATATTTATAATTATATTACGTAAGTAAAATCTTATAAAATACATGAAAAAAAAAGATAAAAAAAAATAAAAGTCAATATAATCCTTGATTATGTTATAACTTATCTAGCTAGCACATTACTAGAGATAAAGATGGAAAATGGAAAATTAAAGAAATAATTTGAATCATTGGAATCTACAGCAAGAGATTTGTTAAATTAAATACAAGAAGATTACATGGATTTGAAAGTTGATCACCACTTTAGGAAAGTCATCATGACACAAAGAGTAATTAGTTTTTCCAATGCTAGAGATAAATAGGAAATTAAGTACATGATTCACTACAAAAAAAATAATCATTTTGTGGCGGCTAAAAAATCCATTTCTAGCGGCTAAAAGCCGCCACAAAATTAAATTTGATGGTCAGGATCGACTGTCAGAAGGGACGATGTCAGAAAAAATTGTGGCGGCTTTTAGAGGAACGCTGGTAAATCTGTCAGAATTTGTGACAGCTAAAAACCGCCACAAAATTTATTTTCACTTTTTTGTTTGTTTTTCACGTTTTCTATTTCTGACGGTTTAAAAACCGCCACAAAGTGCGTTTTTTTTTCCCAAAGGAGTATTTTTATCATATATATTACTTTTTAAAATAATTTTTACAAGAATTAATAATTTTATACTCCATGATAATTTACAATACACATACACATAATAATCTCCTGGAGGTTAATTTCTCAAAACTCTTTGAAGTGTACCACAAGACACTAGCTGTATGTTGTCCCACCCTACATTTACAGGTCACAGCTAGGCATGATCCACCAATCCTTTCACCTTTTTATAAACAGACCATTCCAACTCTTTATTCATGAAAAAATAACACCCCATCTTTTTTTTCTTTTCAGCTCCTCTTCTTTGTCCCCAAATTCAAAATTGCATGGAAACAAAACCTTCAATTATTTCTACCTACCTGAGATTACAACATCTCCAGTGAGCTAATTAATTAACTCATGGCTTCAAACTCCCAAAACAATAACAAGGAAATTTTTTCCTCTTGGACACGTATGCAGAACAAGCAATTCGAAAGCGCACTTGCCTTGTATGATCAAGATACCCCAGATCGATGGCAAAACATAACAAAGTAATCTATATGATAAACTGGTAGTACATAAAATGGCATGAAGCAAATTTCAATACTTCATGGTAAAAAATGAAGCAAACTTCAATTTTTAACAACTCAGAAAAAGGGAAGGAACATATTGCATTTTCATTCTATTCTATTCTTCTAACCATTACAATTTTCCATTATTTCATTTCCTTCCTAAAACTACACATTAAAACTATCCCTCAACTTAACTGATTTCTGGCCATAATATTGTGTAGTGTGCAACTCTAAGGCCTACCAAACTCTCTCTTCAGTACACAAGGGAATTGGAATCCCACATGCATTTTGAATTCAAAGTTCCACAGTAATGACACAAGTATTTAGCAATCTACTTTTATGTTAAGTGGGCAACTTTTGAGATACATCAATACAAATCTTTGAGTTCATTCTCTACTACTTGTAATATTCAAAATTTTCTTTAGATAAAAGAATTCAATTGGATTTCTTTTTAAGAAAATACCATATTAAAACTAGATTTTTATTCATCATCAAAAATGACCACATGTAGCATGAAAGGAAGAAAAATTTGTATTCCTTCCCTTTGAGTTTGTCATTCATGTGGAGAAACATGGAGAATAAGGAAGAAGCTTCTTGAATTCAGCCACTTGGAAGATAAGCCATAGGATGAAAACAAGTGGCAAGCCACTTGTATGACATGGATGCAAGGTAACATAAAAATCAAGCCAAGATTTCTCTACACTCTTCCATCTTGCACGTGGACAGTTCCAGACATTATTTCAACAATCCCAACGGTCAAAAGTTACATATGTGAGATAGTAGTGTACCTTTAAAATTTTAAAGAGATCCAACGGTTAACGAATCCAGAATTAGAATTTTACTAA
>PYAF01006266.1:18155-35073 GCA_007407185.1 Glycine tomentella | reverse complement strand
GGAGCAGCTCAGAGAGCATGAAGGCTCTATTTTGAATTGTTTTGTGATAGTTCTGTATATCCCTTGTGAGGGTTAATTTTCTGTTGTAACACCGTGTGTGGTGTGAACCTGAGATGTATATTTTGTACAGAACTTTGATTGTATGTATATGAGACTTTCCCCTGAGTACATGTGTATGGTTATATTGTTGTTACTCTGCTTAAAGCTTTGTTATCTGTCTTATTATGTTGAGTTTGATAAACTGGATCAGCAGGGGTGTGATTTTATAGTTCTATTATGTGTTTCCATACATAATGTATCAAGAAAACGATCCTATGTTTCCGCTGAACTATTTTAATTATGTTTTATACGCTTATTTGATATTATTAATGATAACACGTCGGAGGCCTACGGGGTGTTACAAGTAGCTTACCAAATTGCCTTACCCCCAAATCTTTCAAATCTTCATGATGTTTTCCACATATCTCAAATACGTAAGTATGTCCACGATCCTTCACATGTGATTGAGATCGATGATGTACCCATAAAGGATAATTTAACTTATGAAACATTTCCAGTAAGGATTGAGGATAGGAGGATCAAAGCCCTAAGAGGAAAAGAAATTCCTTTGGTAAAGGTAATCTGGGGAAACAACACAAGTGGTGATGCTACATGGGAACTGGAAAATGAGATGTGGAAGAGCTATGCAACACTCTTTGAATCAGGTAAATTTCGAGGACGAAATTTTTAAGGAGGGAGAATTGTAACACCTTCATATTTCAATACATATTTGTGAATTACTCTCAAAAGATTATTAATATGCATTTATGTTTTACAAAAATAGTTTAAGGGAAATGACCATATTACCCTTGCTTTAAATCAAAAATTACAAAAATGCCCTTAAAGTGAAAATGACGAAAATGCCCCTGGATATTTTTGAAAATTACAAAAATACCCTTAGATATTTTAGAAAGATATTTTGAGATGAAAACTTACATAAATGCCCTTGAATATTTTGGAAAGGACAAGAACATCCTTAGATATTTTGAATAGATATTTTATGAGGGAAATGACCATTATGCCCCTAGGATGAAGAATGAATTTACCATAATACCCTTCAGACCAGAAATGACCAGAGATTCTTATGGATTCTGTGAGAATCTGACGAAAATACAGAATACTCTTAGATAACAAATTATCAACATATTTTGTGACAAGAAATCATAAACTATAATTTCTATGAATTTTGGAAAGATATTTTGAAAGGAGTTCAATTCAGACAAACTCAAGCATCAGAAAAACACAGGAAAAGGGTAAATGAAATACATGGAATTTTCTCTTAATTATAGAAGGAATAGACTCATTTGATGAACTGGTTTAGTAATTTTAATAATCAAAAGAAAATGGACCAATTAGAATTAAGGTAAATGTAATTTGTAGGTAAAGCTTAAATAATACCCTAAAAGGTATGATTTGTGAGAAATTTTAATAGGATTAAGATTAACCTAGAATTATATTATTCTTAGGTAGGAAAATGTAAATTAGATTTTACTAAAAGCTAGAAACAATTTCATTTCAAAGATAATATAGTAAGTAAAAGAATGAAGAAAAGCATAAAAAATTCACTAAAAACCTAGCCATTCTACGTGGGAAAGGAAAACAAATGAGGATTGCACTACAAGTTTGATCATCCGAGTGCAAATTGAGAAGGAAGGAGGATGGTGTAGAATTCTCAAGAACATGGACACTTGTAGGGTGAGAAATTAATAGCCAATAGGATTAAAACAATTGGAAAGCTAAGCCATCATGACATTAGAGATATTTGTAGCAAAGGAAATTTCAACAACCTTATAAAAAGGTGTGTTGATTCAAGTGAAGCCAAGCATCAAGGAATGAAGATCAAGCTTCAAGGTTTTGGACGTTTAAACATGCTCAAAGGAAATGTTCAAAGGAAAGCCTGAAGAACAAATTTGATTAATTGTAAAAAGGAAGTATATGATCTGATAATCCAAATGTGCACATCATGCATTAATCATTCATTTAGGATCATTAGATTAAATGATTAAGTAAAAGCAATTCATTAAAAAGGCACCTAAGAAGCAATGTTTTTGGAAAAATAAAGTTGCAATATTAATAATCGATTACAAAGCCAATGGAATTGATTATTCTGTTCTTCGTATCCTTAAGAAAACAAATCATGATTATTGTAATCGATTACATATCGGTTTAATCGATTACTCATGCTTTGTATGTAAGATGGAACTCTCTATCTTAATCGATTACATAAATTGGTAATCGATTACTTGCCTGAACATGCATTCTTAGAAAAGTACATGCTGACTGTCTTAATCGATTACTTCACGGAATAATCGATTATATTGTTCTTTGTCAAAACCCAGAATGCTTCAAGATCATTTTAATCGATTACAAAATTTATTTTGAAAAACATGTGTCTCTGTCTTAATCGATTACGTATCGAAATAATCGATTAAATGATTCGTTCTTGAAACTCAGGTCATATCTTAAACATTTCAATCGATTACTATCTTGATTTAATCGATTACAAATGATAAATAATCGATTACAGGAGCATTTTTAATCGACTATTATCAGTTAAAAACCAGTTATAAATAGCACCTCTTAAGCTGAGGTTTTAGACTTTTTGTGCAATTTGAGAAATACGAGTTCTAAGCATTCACAAACACTCTGAGTCTTCATTAGTAACTATTTCTGAGTTTCTAACATCATTGTGGCTTCATCAAATCACATGAGTTATTGATTTCAAGATTGAAGCTTCATTGATTCATTCAAATCCAGGAGACACTTGCCTGAAAGAGATCATCTCACACAGGAGACACTCATCCTTCAGGGCTTCCAAATCCACTGCCTGAGAGAGATCATCCACACAGGGAGCACTCAATCCCTCAGGACTTCCAATCCCGGTCTGAGGAAGATCATCCACACAAGGAGCACTCAATCCCTCAAACTATAAGTCCATTACTTGAGAGAGATCATCCACACAGAGAGCACTCAATCCCTTAGGATACACAACCACTGCCTGAGAGAGATCATCAACACAGGGAGCACTCAATCCCTCAGAGCTTCCATTCACATATCTGAGAGAGATCATCCCACACAGGAGGCACTCTATCCCTCAGGACTTCCAATCCAATGCTTAAGAGAGATCATCTCACACAGGAGGCACTCAATCCCTTAGGACTTCCACAGAAACTGTTCTACTGGCCAGAGAATCTCATATCGCACGATATTATTCCAGTATCATCTTATTCTTAATCACAGACCACCACCATGGTCTTTGTCTCGTAGAGAATTCACAAAACACCCACACAGTGTTCATCCATCAAAAGGCCCAAGGCTAATCACACCTTTACCAACAGGTGTATCATCCCCCTCACACTCTCTCAGTGTCTATCCTGGGGTTTAGTCTCATACAAATGTATTCTAACACCATCCCGGTGTGTTGCTAATCATAAACAACAATAAGCCACCAGGGCTTTTCTTTCAGAGATCCATATATATATATATATATATATATATATATCATAACATCAATAGGCCACATTAGCCTTTTCATGCAACATATATCAATTGCATAAAGTAATAAACCAGAAAAAGAGATTCAATCCCAAAACGATGAGCTTACCTGGCAAGCCGTGCCTGCAGCTCCAATCCTGAATGATGGCCTGCGTCCCTGACACCCACGGGGTCGAGCCCTACCAAGGCACACAACGCAGATTACAGACCATACAAGCATATAAACAAACATAAGCTCATCAAGCAGTCATCAACTGCCACTAAGAAAGGAACCTCAGTCCTTTCTATCAACCCAAGTCATCTACCCTTAGGTTCATCAAGCTGCTTCATCACAAGCCTTTCCATAGACCCTCTGTGGTCTATCTCAGATCCATCACGGCCTCAGAGCCCCCACCGACTCAACATCAGCCATCCACAATGAGCTTATAGCTCTCACAACCCAACAACTCAAGGGTTTCCATAGGGCTTGAATGGTCTAAACCACAAGACACCGTCCTCCTAGCCTCTCAGGCACCACAAGCCCATCAACATGGCTCTTGCATGTCTCAATATCAAGTGACTCAATCCAAGTCACACATGCACAACCTAGAGCCAAAACCAACATTCACCAAATCACAAACTGAAAGATAATCCTTCCTCCTCTCATCATCCTAAACACATTTCTCAACTAGACCCAGAGCTAATTCTAGCTCTACCAACAGTGGGTCACTATTCATCAAAATCCCCAAACCATAAATCAATCAAAGAAACTCGAGTTTCTTACCTCAGAACTGATGAGGAAGGCCTCTGGGCTACTCTTTCTAGCCCTGGTGCAGCTGAGTCACCGTCATTCCTCGCCCAAACTCGAGTTCTCTTCAACCTCTCTTAGAGAAGGAGCTTCTCTAGGGTTTCAAAGGATATGGAGGAAGGATTCAAGCTCTCTCAAGGTTTCTAGGAGGTTAAAAGGGTTTAGGAAGTGATAAGGGTGAAGAAACAAGGTCAAGGGAACTTGGGAAGCTCTCCCATGGCTGTAGGAGACTCAGAGGAAGAAGAAGGTTTTCTTCTCCCAAAATCGCGACCTGACTTTATATACTGGGTCTGCTAGAGGTCCCGCGCTGATTGCGCCACCTCTGGCGCTACCCACGCTAGCTCCACCGACCTTGTGGCGCCAACCGCGCTACACCCACGCCTCCAGCGCCAACTTCCAGAACCTGTGGCGCCATCAGCGCCACATACCAGAACCAGTGGCGTTGCCCGCGCCATCCCTGGCGCTGGCTGCAAACACTGGTGTCTCTCGCGCCACCATGGCGCCCCAGGCACCAACCTCCAGAGACAATGGCGCTTCCCGCGCCAACCTGGCTCCCTTGGCTCCATGTTCCAGTGAGTCTGGCGCTGATCGCGCCACACACCAGACATGGTTTTCTCAGCAGGACTTCTGGCGCTATCCGCGCGGAACCCCACGCCATCCGCGCCACAAGTCTGGGTCTTACAACTATCACGTATCAAACAACAATTATTGTTGAAGGAAACATTGAACCCTTTATCACATAATTGGCTTATGCTTAGGAGGTTATGCTTTAATCCTTCAACATATAGAACATTTCTGATCATAGTTCTAATGTTGTCTCCTATGTTACCTTCTCCAATTATTTTGTCTTTGTTATTATCACCATAAGTGACAAATCCTCCATCATTTAGTTTGACATTTGTAAGCATGGATATGTCACCCGTCATGTGTCTAGAGCATCCGCTATCAAGATACCATAGTGATGATTTTACTCTAAGACACACCTGCAAAATTCAAATCAAGTGGCAAAGAAAGGTACCCAATTGAGGTTGGGTCCATAGGGGTTAGCTACTTTCTTTTTCTTTGGCACCCAAATGCATTCTTCATTTGGTACATAATATTTTCTAGCAAACCACTTATAAGATGTATGCCCTCTCTTTATGCAATAGTTACAAGTTAGAGCTTTTGATGATTTTCCTAAGTAAGCATTTTGATTTTAAACTTTGAATTATAAAAGCTTCTTTGATTCTTCTGTTTTGGTGGTACAAATACAGTTTTTCCAAAATTTTTTTAAACCTTGTTTGTAATCCAATCCAGAAGCATCTCTGACATATTTTTGCACACTTAGTATTTCAGCAAAGTTGCATTTTCCTCTATAGAACTTCTTCAAAAGATCAATCAAGTAGCTATTTTCAGAAAGTAGTAACATGTACTTGTCTCATTGACTTCTTTTGAAATCATCAAACTCTTCTCGTAACAATTTACATTTTTCAATCTTAGAGGAGGAAGAAGGACATATACACCCATTAGCCTTGTAATTTGAAAGAAGCTTTTCATTCTTTTCTTTCAATTTACAAAGTTCACTTTGCATTTCTACAAGTTTGGTAATGTGCCATCTTAAATCTCCTTTAAGCTTATTATTTTATTTTGCTAACTTTTAAGCCTCACTATGAATATCATGAAATGCATCAACAATTTGATCGTATTCAGAATTTACCTCAGATTCAGCACTAGAGAACTCTTCATCATCACTTAGAGTTGATGTGAGACAAACATTTGCCTCTTCTTTATTCTCACTAGCTGATCCAGATGTGGTTGATTCATTATGTTCCCAAGAAATATATGATTTGTTTGGCTTAGCATATTTTCTAATCCTCTTTTCACCTTGTTGCTTCTTTAGAAAAATAGGACAATCAGATTTGATGTGGCCAAGTTTACCACATTCAAAACATGTGAAGTTGGCCTTTTTGCTGTTGAACTTTGATGGCTTTCTATTTTTGTTCCTCTTCTTAAACTTATTGAACTTCTTTACTATTAGGTTCAGGTTTTCATCACCTTCATCTTCATCACTTGAATCTTCTTGTTTCTCTACACTTGATGATGCAACTTTTAAAGCTATACTCTTTTGTTTTTTATCTGCATTCTCAGAATGTGTTAATTGAGACATTTCTAGATCATATTCAAGTAGCTTACCGAAAAGTGCAGCCACATACATTTTGGAGAGGTCTTTTGATTCTTTAATAGCTGTCACCTTAGGTTGCCATGATCTTGTAAGACATTTCAGAATTTTGATGTTTAACTCTTCAACATCAAAGGTCTTCCCAAGAACAAGAAGATGATTTACTATGTGAGTAAACCTTGTTTACATCTGAGATATGATTTCTGTGGAGTTCATCACAAACATCTCACAAAGGGTGTTTCCTTGATCTTCGTACATCCTCTGTTCCTTCATGAGTAAACTCTAACATATCCCACATTTCTTTAGCACTTGTACACCTAACAGTCCTGAAAAACTCATCAGAAGAAAGTGCAGAGGTGATCATATTTTTAGCCTTAAAATCATATTGCACTATTTTTTTTTCAGCATCTAATATTTTCATCCCAATCTTTGGGAATCAATTTACCATCAACAATTTTCATAGGGACCAAAGGACCTTTTTCAATAGCATTCCATGCACCCGGGTCATTAGATTGTATGAAAATCTTCATACGATTTTTCCAAAAGCTAAAACGCTCTCCCTCAAATATCGGTGAACGATTTAGGGAGGCACCCTCTTTGAAATTAATCTGAGTGGTGTTCAATTTTTTTTTATGAAAGATAGTGATCTTGAATAAATCTCAAGAACCAACTCTGATACCAATTGAAAACACTATGAACACACTTCAAATAACTGAGAGGGGGGTGAATTGGTTAAGACTACCTTTAAAAACTTTTCTTGAAAACAATTTGCGGAATTTAAGACTTGGATCGTATCACTCAATCACCCTTGATCAAAAACAAATTTTTCTTTCATTCAAATATCACCTTGAAATGCATGTAATGACTGAAATGTTTCTTATTGATTGTATATTGAGTTCCAAACAATAGTAATGAAAGTTATACAGATAAAGAAACAATCACACAATAATTTATACTGGTTCACCTCACAAACATGGAGGCTGCATCTAGTATCTTCAAACCAACACTTGGTTAGAGTTTTCACTATATCAAATTATTCATGTACGAGCACACCAAGTGACAATCTCTATCAACACTAGACAAAGATCCTGAATTCTAAAAACACTATTAGAACACAAGTCACAAAGATCTTGAGAAACCTACTCAAATCTTCAAACCTAGAGAACCCTTCTCTAGAATGCTTTACAAGGAATCAATTTGAAATATTACAACACAACAAAACAAAACTCTTAGAAAATTGAAAAAGAATGATTCAAGATAAACGCTACCTGTGATCCTTCATGTATGAATGAAAACGAAATGAGATTACCACACAATTTAGGTAGTATGAATTCTATTGCTCAGAATTAATATCTTGAAAACTTCTTTTATTTAGCACATCTTCTAAAAAACCTAAAAAATCATGATGTTTACAAGATGTGTTACTCACAAGGAAATCAATTTCTTGAACACTTAGAAAGCTTTGTTTCTTTTTTGGTAAGTCACTCAGGTGTTTTTAAGAATTCGCAAAAGTTCTATTTATAAAGAAATGACTTACAAAGTCTTTTAAAAAACTGATTTAACTGAAAATAATCATTAATCCACTAGTGTAATCGATTATTTGCAATATATAATTGATTAAAATAACTAAATAATCGATTAAATTGTTCCTCAGCAATCTGGAAAAAGATTACGAACATAATAATCGATTATTTCGCAATGTAATCAATTAAAGTATAAAAGCAAAGTTTTCTAAAAGTGGTATGATTTTCCAAAATCGATTAATTCAATCTTGTTATTGATTTAAGTGTTCTTCATGGCTTTTCCAAAAACATGGCCATGAGAATCTGTTTTCTTTTGAAATCATTTAGTAGCTTTCAAGTTTTGATAGCACCTATGCATGTAAGTTCAATGAGACATGCAAATAGCAATGCAAGGATCACAAAGCAATGTACTTGAATCAAACTTAAACAAATTGCACATGTGTTCATACTTGATTGGGCATGATAAAGCAAAAATATCTTTAAGCTAATCATCAAGCTTCTTATTCATTCTTGCTTTGATTCTTCTTGCAACTTCCCCTATATCCAACAAAGGAAGATGATGACTATTACATTGATGAAAGCACAAAGAAAGGTCCCCAACGAAGGTGTTGTGGTATTTCGATCATCCCTAGGTTTAAGCGTCTGTTTGCGAACACAAATGACCCAAAAGACCGTACATGGCATGTAGATGGGAGAAACTGTGATGGAATGCTCTGTCATCCGGCTGATTCCTCCTAGTGGAAGAAGATTAATCGTTTCTAACCGAATTTCGATGAAGAACCAAGAAATCTTAAGCTTGCACTTGCCAGTGATGAAATGAATCCTTATGGCAGTTTAAGTACTCAGCACAATTCATGGCTTGTTTTGCTAGTCATTTACAACTTGCCTCCTTGGTTGCGCATGAAGCGAAAATACATGATGTTGTCTATGATGATATCGGGCCCAAGGCAGCTAGGAAATGACATTGATGTTTATCTCAGTCCCTTGATTGAAGACTTGACAAACTTGTGGGATGAGGGGGTTGCCGTGTTTGATGGGTATCGAAATGAGACGTTCAAGTTGCGTAAAATACTATTTTGTACCATTAATGATTTTCTAGCGTATAGGAATTTGAGTGGATACAATGTTAAGGGTCATCATGCATGCCCTATCTGTAAACAAGACACAAGCTACGTTCAACTTAAACATGGAAGAAAAACAATTTACACTCACCATCGATGTTTTCTGAAACCTTATCACCATTACTGGTGATTGAAAAAAGCTTTTAATGGAAGTCATGGGCATGAAATTGTGCTGATATCGTTAACTGGTCAACGAGTTCTGAAGCAGGTTGAGGACATCAATACTACATTTGGAAAGACTCAAAAGAAGATAAAAAGTAAAACTTGCATATGGAAGAAGAGGTCGATATTCTTTGATCTTCCATACTGGTCTGATCTGATCTAGATGTTAGACATTGTATCGATGTTATGCATGTGGAGAAAAAAGTGTGTGACAGTGTCATTGACAGGCTTCTTAACATTCAAGGCAAGACAAAGGATTGTTTGAATACTCGTCAAGATCTAGCTGAGATAGGTATACCTGACCAGTTACATCCAAGGTCTGTTGGTAAAAATATACTTGCCTCCAGCATGTCACACACTGTCAAGAAAAGAGAAGATAAGTTTCTGTTAGTGTATGCGCCATGTGAAAGTGCCACAGGGATACTCTTCAAATATTAAGAGCCTTGTGCAGGTCAAAGATTTGAAACTATTGGCTTAAAGTCTCATGATTGCCACGTCTTGATGCAACAACTGTTAGACGTGGCGATTCGAGACCTTTTGCCTTACAAAGTGAGGCATGCCATAACTTGCCTGTGTTTTTTCTTCAATGCCATTTGTAGCAAATTCATTGACCTTGTAAAGTTAGATGACTTGGAAGACGAGGTGACAATTATATTGTGTCAGTTAGAGATGTATTTTCCTCCTTCATTTTCATCTGGTTAGGAAAATTAAATTGTGTGGTCCCGTTTATTTACGGTGGATGTACCCGGTTGAGCGATACATGAAGATCTTAAAGGGTATACATAGAATCTACGCTGTACTGAAGCATCCATTACCGAAAGTTACATTGCAGAAGAAGCTATTAAATTTTGTTCAAAGTACATTGAAAAGGAAAAGCCTGTTGGGCTTCCCGAGTCTCGGCATGACGAGAGAGTGGGAGGTAAGGGTTCACGAGGGCTGTATGTCATAAATCCAAGTCTAGAGGAATTGCAACAAGCTCATTTGTATGTATTGAACAACAATAATGAAGTCCTGCCATACAGAGTTTGTCATGAAGCCTTAGTGAAGAAAGCTAACCCAAAATGACCAAGAATAGGTTGTTGAAAGAGCATAAGAAGACTTTTGTAAATCGGTTTAAAGACACAATCTTTGGTGACAGCAATGCCTCTGAAACATTAAGGAAGTTAGTAGATGGGCCTAAAAGAAATGTTAGAAGTTGGTAGGGATACGATATCAAAAGGTATTCATACTACACCAAATTAAAAAATGACAAGAGTACAATGCAAAACAATGGAGTTAGTCTTTGGGCTGAATCCCAACACTTTGCTACTGTGCATTGTAACACCCTAAAATTTCGATCACTAAAAATAGATGTTTGATGTATTTCTTGTGTTATTTGATTAGTTTAGATTAGTTGAATTGTTGTGTAAATTATCCTTGTGCAATTGCTTAGTGTGGATGTCAAGTTATGTGGAGTTTGTTTAAGTTGCGTTGAATTGTCTAATTTTGAGTTTGACACAAAAAACCGTTTTAGTAAAATCACCATTCTGGATTGGTTAATCGTTAGATCTCCTTCAAGTTTTAAAAGTAGGTTCCTAACCCACATATGTAACTTTTGACCGCTGGGATTGTCAAAATAATATCTAGAGCATGAGAAATTAATTTTTTCACAGAAGCATAAATTTTAAAATTGGGTCAGCTCGCCCAGGCGTGCAAAAATGCCTTCCAAGATTTTCCTGGGCAACAAGTGGATTTTTAAAATTGCCAGCAGCGTCCAAACTCAAAAATATGACCTTTTTCTCCCCTAAAACAGCCACCCAATCCCTTCCCCCTCCTCCTCCACCAACCACGGCCACGGATGACCCACACAAGGAACCGCCACTTGTCGTAGGACCATCGCATGAAAGGGAACACTTTAATTGGAGCGGAATCTTCAAAACTCAACTCGAGGATTTGATAGAGAACGAAACCTCCAATCATCCTTTCTTGGTTTGTTTGAGGTAATCTTGGTTTCCTTTGTCTTCTCCAAGCTTGTTTAAGCTTATCTTAATGTCTCTTGTGTTTTGGATATCGTTGTTGGGAGTTTTATAGTTCCTTTGAAAATGAGATGTTGTAAAAGTATCCTTTTTATGAAATTGATGTCATTTCTGTGATCCTTGTTGAACCCCGGTCACATTGGTGTGATCGAAATTTCAAAACGATGTCCTTTTGCTGTGGACTCCCAAAACACCATTTTAGCCTCTTTTTAAATTTGAGTGGGTATTTGACCCCGAATGTTAATGTTAACCTTGTTTTTGAAATCTATACTAAATTATCTTCAATTTGGTATATAGAGCTTTGCGTTTGGGCCAAAGCATGTGAACTCGAGAGATCCCAAAATGACGTTTCAAGGAGCTAATAGAGGGATATAGATAAGTAAGGGGAGTTTGTTATTTAGTTATAGTTTTGGTACCATAGTTGGGGGACAAGGAGTCCAACTATGAGGATATCTGTTTGTCCCTATTGTGTACTAGTTTTCAAAGAAAAACTAACTTTATAACTAGTGGGATGCGATGAATTTATTATAATTGATGTGTGTTTGTTCTTTTGTGTGCTCGTTTTCAAGAAAAACTACATTTTTAACTAATGGGATGCGATGAATTGGCTTGTTGATGGATAAATCTGTGAATGATATTATTGTTGTAATGATTGGATTTGTGGGAAAAGTCTTAATTACAGAGGAGATTATGCCCAAAATTTTATAATGCGTTCTATTTAATTCTTTATTAAATTTTCAAATGGGCATAAGAGTGTGTTTTATATATTGTAGTCCTCCTCTTTAATTTAGAATTTTCCTAAAAATATCAGTCTTGCGGTATCATGAATTGTGAATGTATGAAATTTGGGTTGTTTGAAGACCTGGGGAATGTGAATCTCAGGCATATGTATTATGTATAGATGTGAAATGTGATTGTTTGTGATGTTGTTGATGATATTGAGATTGAGATAATGTTGACGTAATTGATGATGTCGAAATGAGAAAACGATGATGTGGTTGATTATGTTGAAATAAGATGCTATTAAGGTTCATGATGATGATATTGAAATAAAATGATGTGGATGTTGTTGATGACTTTGAGGTGACATGGTGTTGATGTTGATAATGACATTGATGAGAGATAGTGTTGATGTGAACAATGTCATTGTGTGATATGGATATACATGGATACCCATGGGGGGTGCATGACGGATTACCCTTGCGACGAAGGATGTGTTCCTAGCTAGGTCATGCATTGATGGTGCCCATGGTTGATGTTGTATATGTCCACATGGGATGCAATGACTGGTTGGTTACCCTTGCGAGGAAGGATGTGTTCCTAGCCACGGTCAGTGCATTGATGAGCCCACATTGGTGTGTTATGTATGTACATGGGGGGTGCATAACGGGTTACCCTTGTGAGGAAAGATGTGTTCCTAGCCAAGTCATGCATTGATGGTGCCTATGTTTCATACTTCATATTGCATTGATGGAAATAGAATGAAGGCATGTGTGTACCTTTGGGTTTCTGTGTCTGAAAACACAGGTACTAAGGGGCTGTCAGGTTAGGAATTCTTGTGTGCCGCTGGTTGATCACCGTGGGGGGAATGGCCAGTGCATAACAGGGCGACCCTGATAGGCGATAAATAATTTTTCCTGTGATAGGCTATTTCCCTGGATATGGTATCACATTGCATGGTGAGAGTGAAATAAGGAGCATGCATCATTCCAATCATGATTGTTTGATTTGTAAAATGAAATAGATGATTGGTTTGTCGAGTGTGTACTGGACTTAAGGAATTCTGATAATAATTATGGTTGTTATTGTTGTTTCCTTTCCAATTGTGGTTACCTGATAATTGTTGGTTGTATACAATAAACTCACTCTTGCGTTTGTTGTACTGTGTGGTTGGTACTTGTGATGATCACGAACCTTCATTCGTGTGAGCAGATGAGCAGCATTAGATGACTCTGGAGGAGATTCTTGTTGGTTAGAGTCGCCAAGCTGACGTAATAACGTTGGAATTCTTTTTGGAAAGAGTTGTGTTTTGTTAATCAACTCTTTAATAGCTAGTCCCTTAACTCTTTTTGTGGGCATGTATATTTTGAGTTGTAAATACATGTAAAACTAAATTAAGTTCTAAACATGTGAATGATGAGTACTGATTTAGTATATGTATACATATGTATTCAATTACTGTAATTGTATCGTGTGTATGATGATTGATTTTTGCGAAAAACTTACTACCATTTTCATAATCAAATTAATGGAGTTTTCATTAAAATTTGAAATTCACACAATTAGAGTTAGTGATGCTGTATAGATGAGGCGGGTCGTTACATGCATGACCACAATTGCTGTCTGGCGTCCATCCCTTACATTGGAGTCATTGATGAAATATGGGAGCTTAATTATGTTAAATTCACTGTGTGTGTTTTCAAGTGTAAGTAGGTTGATACCAATATCAATGTGCAAACTAATGATTCGGGATTTGAAAATAGTATGAACACACACAATAATCAAGAGGGGGGTGAATTGGTTTAAACTTAGCCTTTTAAAAATCTTTAAGGAATTAGAGTAATAAGATCGTATCACGATTAAACCAAGAATGCTCCAACCAATCAAACCACTTAGCTCAAGAAAACAATTACAAAACCTTACACTTGTGGAGTAAGAAAGATTTCACCAAAGAATCATAGATTAAGATAGCAAGAAGAGATTAAAGAAAGTAATCAACACAAGAACTTATATTGGTTCACTTCTCACCTTTGAAAAGTTACGTCCAGTTTCTTCTAACCAAACTTAGTTAGAGTTCCACTATTCACAATATTCGTTTCTTACAAGCTTATTACAAATCACCCTTAATTAAATCTAGATTAAGAACAGAAATCTAATCCCCTTAGACTTCTAGTCATCAAGACATAGAGAACCCTTCTCCACTCTTCCCTCTAGAAAAATCTACTCTAGACAAGCCTTAAGAATTCTATAGTAATAGTTAGAAACAACTAAAAATTCTAAAACAAATTTACAAGCAAAGTTAATGAAGAAAGACAACTTGATGATCCAATGAATATGAATGCATATGATTTACCAATCTTGATTCAGGTTGAAAAACAAATTTCAGAGCAAACTCTACAAGAACTTCTTTAAAATCTTGCCCAAGAAGAAATCTTTGAATGTAATATGAAGATTTAGAATTTGTGGGACAAGAGCTTAGTAACTAAGAGTATATTTTCTCACTTCAGAAGGCCTTTGAAAATCTATGAAAATTTCATAGTCTGTTAATCTATATTTTTCAAAAGATCCAATAGATATTTATAATAAATTGTTGTAACTGAATGTAATCGATTAAATCGTCCATGTAATCGATCAAAACCACTAATGTAATCGATTGTTAACAAGTTTAATCGATTAAAGTGTTCTTGAGATTTTTGGAAAAGATATATGAACAAAGTAATCAATTAAATCTCCATGTAATCGATTAACACAAAAAGTTTTATTTACAAGAACGCGGCAAGTAATCGGTTATTACAGGAAGACATTTTTTGTGTCTTTGTGAAGTGTAATTGATTACCATATAGCTGTAATTGATTAAAGTGTTCATCAAAGCTTAAGTAATAAATTACCATTAGCTGGTAATCGATTAAAACAGAGAAAATATGTTTTTCCAAAACATAAGCTTTGAACACTTTGGCTTTTCAATGCAATCATGAATACTTTAAAATCTTTGTCACAAAACATATGCTTTTTATAAAACCATGAATGCAAGCCAATGAGTGATGTTTAAGCAATGCAATGGATCATCAGATGAAACTCTTAGACATCTAATTGCATATGCCTTCAATTGAATGGCATGTAAAAGATAAAACATCCAAGACCAAGAGCCTCAACATCTTGATTCTCTGCAAGCTCTCCCTGTATCTAACAGGATTTACTATGGTAGAACTTAAGAAGCTTGCCTATCAAAATGAGCCTTTCATCATGGCAGAACAAGCTAAATAGGTGTTTTATGTTCAAGATCCTTGTGATGAAAGGTGGTCAGTGGTTCTACATGGAAAAACCATTGGTCTAAATCTTGAAGATGATGATTCAACCCTTGATACTGGTCTCACTCCTTTGTTGACACAAATGCCTACCGTCCACAGGGAAGAAGAAATTGACGACGTTCATGCAAATCATAATGATCATCATGAAGGAGAATTAATTAACATCGTCTAATGTAATCTTTATTTTATATTTACTTGTTTCCACATTTACAAATTGATAACTTACTTTACTTTTCAGTTAACTTTAATTAATGTTGTTTTTTTATAGGAACGTGACTACACCACCGAGCTTTCCTCCTCCTCCTGAGTCATCACCTTTGCCGTCTACGTCGAAGAAGACTAGAAAAGCAACACGGCTACAAGGACCGTCGGTGTCGAGAGACCAGTGGTTCATGTGGATCCTGCCACTGGAAAGGATGATGGTCCCTATAAAAAGAAATTGAGGACATATCTAGGGATCGTCGCTCGAAATAAGGTGGATGTCACAATTGGTAATTGGAAGGAAGTTCCTAGAGCCTAGAAGGATTTGATTTGGGAGGACATGAAAAACAATAGGAATACCCACAATAACCAAGAGGGGGTGAATTGGTTTAAACTTGACCTCTTAAAACTTTTTAGAAAATCAGAGTTATAGGATCTTAATCACAATAAAACCAAGAACACTTCAAATCAATCAAACCACTCAGAAAACCAATTTCCTCTGGAGTCCCACGCTTGGGGCGTGGGAGTCGCGCAGGGGCCTATAAAAGGCCCAAAACCTTTGAGAAAACATGGCATTTCTTTCCCTTCTTCTTCCTCCTTCGTCCAAACCTCCATTAGAGGAGTTTCCGAGCTTCCTAGGACCTTAGACTCTAGCCTAAACTGTTACCCACGACATATAACTGCGATTGAACCGATCAGAAAGCTAAATCCTTCATCCTTTTCCCTGAAAACCCCATTTCAAGGTGAGAAGAGGAACCTCAGAGGAAAAGCTCAGAACTTGAGCTTGGCGCAGAACCACAGCGTGATTAGAACATAGAAGCTACAAGAGGCTGTTCTGAGGCTGTTGGAGTCGCCACTGAGGAAAGAAACACAAGTTTCACCGTTTAATTTTGAATCTGAGGAGTTTCATGAATAGTGACCCACTTGAGCTGGGGCTAGAATTAGCCCAGGGTCCTGTAGAGAAACTTGTTTAGGACGATGAATAGATGAAGGAATAGCTTTCAGTTTTTGATTCTGATGATTTTGGATTGTGGCTCTGTGTGGCCTGTGTTATGGTCACTTATACTAGCCATCTGCTATACCAGAGCTTGGCATATGTTGTTTTGCGCCTGTGTGCTAATGGAATGGAGCCTTAGGCAAGGTTTGAACCATTCTAGAGATATTCTATATCTGAGGCTGATAAGGTTATACCATGTTGATAAGGCATTGAATCTACAGTGATTCAGATATTGATACTCAGCCCAGATGGACCTTGTATGGTCTGAGAGAAGCCTAATGATAGGCTAGACTTGTTCTGAACCCTAGGATAGGGGAATTATGCTATGTTTGAGCTGTGATTGATGCCTGTGGTCTGAATATTGATATGAGCTATATATGCCTTGCATAGGC
>PYAF01006265.1:24110-51399 GCA_007407185.1 Glycine tomentella | reverse complement strand
TACTTAATGCCTTTGTGATTTAATCCTAAATGCTTATGAATGGTATGAATGCAGTGACTTGGATCATCAGAAAACTTCCTTCCTTTCACATTTAATCACAAGCTTTTTCCTTCAAATCTTCAAACATGTTGAAAGCCCAAAACATTTCCATGTCTTCAATTCTCTTCATGCTTCAAGTAACTCCCCCTCAAATCAACATCCCTTCTAAATCTAGGGCTAACATTGCTTCTGAAGAAGAAAAAAATGAAAGCTTAGCAACCATGATAAAAAATCTAAAAGAAACCCCTTTGACACTTCATCAACCAAAAGGCAAAGCCATAGTTCAAAAGCCTTAACCCTTGGCAATTCAAAAGCCTAAATCTTAAACCCAGTACATCCCGAAAAACCAGTATCAGGATGTTATTTAGATGGAACCTAAATTTTGGGATCCTAAACCCAATAGAGTCCTTTAGAAAATCTTCCTTAAAGACTTTCAGGGTAATTAGTTTCATTATTTTCCAATCTCACTTTTCAAAACAAGACATTTTTATGAATTTATTCTGGTTGATACCAATTCTATCTAGATTAAACATCATAAAAATAAAGATTTTGACCAAATTGCTTATTCGACTCTGCAAATCCTTAAGGTTTTAACACATAGAGAATTTGGAGATTTGAATAAAATCAAAAATATTTCTCAAAACTATGATCACATTGGTTTCTCTTATTGGGATTATCAAACTGCCTTGTAAAATGGTGGTCACAATTCAATCACTCCAGGGCTCATCCTGACCAAGTATCGCTTTGGTTCAAGAGTCATCCAAAATTGACCAGAGCAGCAGACCCTGAAACCTACAAGTTTCTCAATCAAAGATCAAAAGCTCTGGCAGCCTTGGCATCGTCCACTTTGAAGGAGAAGTTTGCTGCGAAGATGAAGATGATCTTTAATAATTTGGAGAAAGAGAATGAAGATGTATGTTCTTCATCAAAGAAGCATGTGAAAGACCTAGCTGAAGCCTCCTCTCAATCTTCAGATGACTTCTATCAGAATGAAGACGACTGCTTCAGAATCAATCTAGCAGAAGACTGACTTTAGCGTGACATCATCTTTTCTTGCAGCTAATTACTGTTCAGTATTGTTCACTGTAGCGGTAGGTTTTCAGGTTTGTCTTACTAGAACTGTAGCAACAAGAATTTTATTTTTCTTTAAAATGGTTGCGTCCCTCATTCAATAATCAAGTTTCTCTTTCAGAGAGTTCTCCTTAGGTATACCTCTGAGTTTCAATCTTTTGTAATCTTTATTTTTGAGAAATAAACTTTTGTTTTCTCATTTGCATGTTCTTATTTTGTAACTAGATTCTTCTTTTCTCGTCCCTCCCACTCATCCCGACGGCTTGCCGTGCTTGAGAGTCTCACTTTATTTTTATATTTTAAATTTATATATATGCATATTATTTGTAGCTTAGTCATGTAAATTCCATATTCTATTCCTTCTTTCTATTGATGCTTTGTCCTACTTAGTCCCTTTCCCTTAGCCTCGTAGGTGGTGCTGTTTTTTAATTTATATCACTTAAGTTATAGAATTAAAATGATACAGTAGAATTATAGTTAGAATTAGAATGATCCTATTTTGTGAAAAATTAAAATAAGAGGAAATACCTAATTAAATTAAATACTAGTAATATCTTAAAATTTCATTAATTAATCCTTCGTACATGCATATTTAATAATTTTAAAATCAGTGTATGTTAATTTATTCCACAAAACTAATTATTAATCTAAATTAAAATAAATTCTTAAAAATATTAATTATATTTCATATTTATAATTTATAATTTTTTTAAGTTTTACCTACACCAATTGACTGAAGATACAAGTTTTATGAGACTTTTCATATACCAAAATTGTAGGTATAAGTTTTTGAATCTATTCTACATTAAATAATTGTAGGTAAAAGTATTTTTGAATTTTATTTAGACTGATCTGTAGGTAAAAGTCGTCGATAAGTATAAGACTTTTTTCTTGTAGTGTTATATCGTAGGTATAAGTTTTTTGAAATTTTACCAACATTGAGCATTGTAAGTAGAAGTTATTTTGAGTTTTACCTACACCAAACATTAGTAGGCACAAATTTTTGAATTTTATCTACGTCAAATAATTGTAGGTATAAGTATTTTTTACTTTTACCTACAATAATTTATGTCTGTAAGCGAAAACACGCTACTACACAATAGGGATATAACATCGCCTAGTTAACATTGATTTTTTCGAAAATCGATATTAACAAAATGTGGTAACATATTCGTAATTAAGATGACTAAGCTAACATCAGTTTTTTATAAAACCAATGTTAACATATTCCTTCAAACATTTTTTAATTATATAAAATGTATTAAAAAATATAATGAATAAAAGAGAATGTGTTTTAAAGAGTGTGTCAAAGACCGTATTTTAACATTTTTCATCTTTTAATACCTAAAATTATCATTTTATCACACAACCTATTTTTTCTTTAAATTTGTCATTTAATTGTTGTTTATTTTAAAACAACACCAAATTAATTTTTAAAGTTTAAGCAAGATTAAAATGTTTGTGTAAATAATTCCATTTAAAAAACAATTTAATGACTATATATTATTAATATAAAATTTTTAAAATTAAAAATTAATTAAAAATTATAATTGATACGACTTTTAAGACAATTATCGTAAAAATCAACAAACTTATTATATATAATAATTCCCAAAATAAACCCTTTTAAGATATGAATTTTAAGATTTAAATTTAGTCCTTTGAATTTTTTTTCTTTACATTTAATTTAATTCCCAAAATTTTAGAAATATCATATTTTAATTATTTTCTTAGTTCTGTTTGCTTCTGAAATATGACCATGTGATCATCTGAGTCAATAATATTGAAGTGATTTGACAATTCATCATGTAACTAATTAAAAAAATAAAAAATAATATTAAATTAACTAATTAAATATTTATACTCTAACAAATATTCATTCACAAAAGAATAATGATCTTCAAATAGTAAAATTTTATAAACCAGTAATGTACTAACAAATAGTATAAAAAAACATTGTAAGTTCATTATTAAAACTTTTCCTTCAATTTCCACTGATAAATTTGTTTGTTATTTATTTTCATTAATTAAGAAGTGTGTGTCTGGTTTGATTTCTGCGTGCATGTGATATAACTATATAAGTAGTAGTAGTAAAATAATATTACAAGATGGTAATTAGTAATTAGGCATTTATGAATTGTTAACAAAAGGTTTAACAAAGTAATGAAACCCGGAACTCTAACTTAATACGATTGTGGAAGGGGGATTCGGGATTGAAATTTTTATGTAATTAACAAAAGGTAAATTTTGATAAGTACGCAGTATTTTGTAATAAAAAAATTAAGATGGTGAAATTTATACGATTAATTAATAATGAGTAAATCTTTACAGTTTAGTATAATGCGTGACTTGTGTAAAAAACAAGTAGTTAAATTGAAGCAATTCTTATACACTTTATTATAAATATTTGATTTTGATATTAAAGAATTGATTTTGAATTTAAAATTAATTTTATATATATTTTTATATGTTTGATTTTATATTGAATAAAAATTTAAAATTTATTATGGATCTAAAATTGATTTGGGATTAAACAATTATAAATATTTAAAATTGATTATGAATTAAAGCATAATTTTAAATAATTTTTACTTTGGATAAAAAATTAATATTAAATTTTACTTATAATTATAACTTGATTTTGATAATCACATTATTCCAAAATCAATTTTACAAACTTAAATTTAAGCTATCCAAGCTCACGACTGAGTCAATGTGAATTGTAAAATTCATATAATCGTGTATAAGCTAGCTAACCAACTGATAGAGGATTATCTAAGGATCATGATGATGAAGGACCATTCCAAGCCAAAGGTTTAGAAGGAAAGCTTGAAGCACTTCCTTTGATGAAGGACCCATGACAAGAGCTAGAAGTCAAGCTTTTCAAGATCGCATCAAAAGTCTTGTCTGTTGTAATAAGCAAGTGTTGTCTGTTTTAATTGATTACAACGTTTTTGTAATCGAATACGTAAGCTAGTGCTGTCGGTATGTCTGTTTTAATCGGTTACAACGTATTTGTAATCGATTACACAAACAAATTATGTTTGTTTTAATCGATTACAACGTTGATGTAATCGATTACACAAGGCCGAAACACTCTGTTTTAATCGATTACAGGTCGTATTAATTGATTATTTTCGCTTCAAAACGTAGTGTTGCTCTATATTTTGTTATTTTTGGTAATGGGCTTTTACATTTCCGCAAATAGGCCTAAACTTATGTTTTTAGGTGTTATTTAGAGGCCTAGCTATATAAATACTCAGACTTTGCTATTTTTGGTTAACTTTGATTAATAGAAATTAAACATTTGCTTGAATTGACAGCTTAGCCTCTTGTTGGTTCTTGATTGCAATCAAATCAATTCTTATCAAGGAAGCTTTCCTTTGTGGCGAATCCTCCTCCAACTTATCGTAACGTTTGTGGATCGTGGCGTCATTCCTAATCATTCCTTAATCTTCTCCATTTTTCTATTTGAGCTTTAAACCCCAATTCATGGAATCTTGAAACTTGCAATCTGGAAACGATCCAAACCAAACATTCATGTCTTGGAAGTCATCATGTGGTATCAGAGCTTTATTCCGAAAAGTATTTTGTAAAGATTTCTGTTACGGTAATTTTCCTTGGCCAAAATAAAAGGCTCATTTATCTTATTAATTCAAATACCTAACCACCAAAGGATAGGAAGATATAACAAATATTATAACCGCTACTTATCAGTTATTCAGATAACCGAAGGTAGTGGAGATAACAACACTATAGTCACTAAACTCACTATCAGTCAATCTCCAGATACAGGTAATGGATGAGATTCACTACTCAACTAACTCATGTCAGTATTCTCAAAGTTATAAATAGGGACATCCTCCATGGAGAAAGGTACACACACGTTCTAACTCCCTCTCTTTCAATTACACAGAGCACACACCCCACGTCAATTGGTGTATCTCTGTGATCATCTGCTTCAGGGTATCATTCTCCATTGATATCCTTGGAGTTGCAGAGTTAGAGTGATCAAATAGCAACCACACAGTACTTTTGTGCTGTACATTTGTGTTCTGGAAACAGACAGAACAATTTCTATCTATGTTATTTGCATTTTCGTTTTTATTTTTGTCCAGAAAATGAAAATTGAAAAATCATGATTCTTGCTTGTTTGTTGTTCTTTGTGTGTTTCTTGTGTGATTTTTGAGTTTATCTTTCAATTGCCTTCATTTCCCCTATCATTTTGTTGAATTCTGAGTTGTTTTGAATATGAGTTGTTCTTTATATTCTTCGTGTTCTTCATTTCCTCTATCTAGTGTCTTATAAATTTATTAAGTTTATAATCTATTATATTTTAACATTATTGTAACTCTTAATATATTTATCTTTTATTTCATAATTTCATAAAAAATATGTCAATAAATATATATTTACATTTATATAAGTATTGATATTATTTATAATGATGTCTTTGTTTGTAGTCACTTTTCCTTTTGTTGTTTGCATCATCATCACAACATTAATTCTTATTGTTATTGATCATCTTTACAGGTACGAATGTCTTTCATAAATCTTTGATGTTTTTCTTGTTACAAATGTTGTTATAACTTGTATTACGTGATTGTTGCCTTATATATACAATTAATGTTCATTATGAGTGAACCTTAGTTTCCCGTTTGAGATTCAATATAATGATTCTTTCGGACAATTTTGATTAATCATTGTATTGAATCTTGAATTGTTCGTTTGGAAAGTTTGGGAAGAGTCATCAACACACTTCTTAACATTCAAGGCAAGACAAATGATGATTTGAATACTCATCAAGATCTTGTTGAGATGGATATACATGAGCAGTTACATCCAAGGTCTGGTGGTAAGAAATATACTTCCCTTCAGTGTGTGTGTTTTCAAGTGTAAGTGGGTTGATAACTATATTGATATATGAATTGACAAGACCCGTCAGTGTCAAGAGACCAGTGGTTCATGTGGATCCTACCATTGGAAGGCTGATGGTCTCCATAAAATAAGTCATTTAAACAATGGTTGATGTCTTCAAAATTATTTTTATTACTGTTTACACTAATTTCCATTTAACTTTGAATGTTATTCAATTTAGTGTAATAAGCAAAAAGGAAACACTGAGAGTGGTTATTATTATGTCATGCATTGGATGTCAATGATAATACAAGGAAGCTTCAGGGATACCTGAGAAATGATAATTGTTTACTTCAAAACTAATTTTATTTGTTATACTTATTTATATTTATACTTATTAAGTTATGTTTTATTACATTATGTGATATTTTATTGATCCAAGAGCATTGGAATTAGAGAGATTGAAAGCAATTCGAATTCAGTGGAAAAGATTTTATCTTAGAGTTAGAAATGAAACACTAGGTGTTTAAAAGAATTTTAAACAATTGTATATATAGTTTAATTACAATCGCTTATAGTGTATTGACATTATTGTTTTCTTTGACCATTACAATTCATAGTAAATTTTTATCGTATTGTGAAACTATTTGCATGTATTGGTTTGTTTTTTAATTTGTAGATTTAGGCAATATGAAAAAAATTATAAAAATCAACATCAATTTTTACTGAAAATCGATGTTGATTAATGAATATTAACATCAATTTTTAGTAAAAATCGATGTTGTTTAGCTTTAAACAACATCGATTTTTAATAAAAATTGATGTTGATTCACAAAAAATAACATCGATTTTTGCTAAAAATCGATGTCAATGTTCATTAATTAACATCGGTTTTTACTAAAAATCGATATTGTTTTTCATTAAACAATATTGATTTTCAGTAAATGATTATGTTGATTTACAAAAAATAACATCGATTACAAAAAATAACATCGATTTTTACTAAAAATCGATGTTAATGTTCATTAAACAACATTGGTTTTCAGTAAAAATCGATGTTGATTTACAAAAAATAACATCGATCTTTGCTAAAAACTGATGTTAATGTTCATTAATCAACATCGGTTTTTAATAAAAATCGATATTGTTTTTTGTACTTCAACATCAGTTTTTAATAAAAACCGATATTGTTGTTCATTAATCAACATCGATTTTTGCTAAAAATCGATGTTGTTACATAATTCAACATCGGTTTTTGTTAAAAAAAATGATGTTGTTTAATGCATATTATACATTTTTTTGTTTATTTCTTATTATGTGACATCGATTTTGTCTTAAAAAGTGATGTTGTATATTTTTGTTAACATTGATTTTTTTTAATTCATATTAACGTTGGTACTTTTAACATTGTTGGTTTCAACATTGGGCAAAAATCGATTTTGAAAATCCAAAAAAAAAACCTCTCTAGACATATGTCCTTTTTTTTTTTATAGTGTGTACAAAAAATGATTGCCAAATTTTATGTCCTTTTTTTTTATATTGTGTACAAAAAATGATTGCCAAATTTTCTATAAGAATTGATCATATATGCTCTTCCTCTCTTTTCGTATCACTTCTGTGCATATAATTAATATAACCTTAGGAAGCTCCTGCATGTCTAATAATTGTTTTTCTTTTATTTGTAAAACCAACCAAGAACGAGAAAGCAATTTTTTCCAAGTCCTCAAATATGTGTGCGATAAATGAATGCAAAATATGTTTAATTTTACTAGTCACCACAACATTACATATGAGATTCAGAATTAATAATATATAATGAAAGCAAGAATTCGGAATTGGTTTAGTTTCAAGTATAACTCTAAATAATTATAGTACTCTTGCTTTCCCTTTATCTTATTTATTCCATGGTTGGGGGCTTGTTTATTATTTTAGGTATTCCTTATATCAACTCGTGCTGGTGAGCTTGGATTGAACCTTGTCAATGCAAACCAGGTTGAGAGGGAGTGGTATGGTGAAAAAAAAAAAAAAGATTTTTAAAATGGTTGTATTATAAATCGTCTTTAAAAATGTTTATTTTTTAAGATGATTATAAACAAATCATCTTAAAAAGTAGACTTTTGAAGACGGTCCTATGAAAGAACTATCAAAGTGAATTTTTTAAGACGAATTTTCAATTAAAAAGAATGAATTTAAGATGATTTAAAAATCGTTGTGAAAAGTTACACTTTCCATGACGACAATTTCAAAAGCGATTTTTAAATCATCATAGAATGTGCTATAGAACTAATGTGAAAAATGTTTTTTCTAGTAATCAGAATGATAATTTTTACTGTATCTATGATAAATTATTATTGAGATATATATATATTTAAAAGATATAAAATAATATTATGCACCATATCAAATATATTTTATCAATTTTTTAATATTCCAATACTACTAATTGTTACAATTGAACTACATAAACGACTTGTAAAATAAGACATCACAACCCAAAGTACAGTCTAATTATTGAGGGATCCAATATATGAGAATAAAAATAATACATTTAACTTTTACAAACTTTATTCAAAGTCGTTCATAAAGCCCCAATAGAAGACGTGGTTGGAGCATAATTTGAAGTCCGTTTTCCTTAGGCAAGGCTACGCCTAACCCTTCAGTCATATCAACTTCAGCACCATCCTTTGTGCAAATATCAAACCCTTGAAGCAATCGAGCCAGAGTCAAGTGCAAGACTTGCAACCCAAATGTCATTCCAGGACATGACCTTCTTCCAATGCTAAATGGGATCAACTCGAAGTTTTCACTCATAAAGTTAATGTCATGATGAGTGGTGAGGAACCTCTCGGGTTCAAACTCATTAGGGTTGGACCATACTTTTGGATCCCTTTGCAAGTTCCATAGGTTAATAAGCAAACGTGTTCCCTTTGGGACATGGTACCCGGCCACACAACAATCCTCCATGGCTTCCCTTATCCCAGTTAAAGGTGCTGGAGGGTACAAACGAAGGGTCTCTTTGATAATGGCTTGTAGATAAGTGAGGTTTTTTATGTCAGATTCTTGGACCCATCTTTCTTTTCCTACATGGGTGTCCAGTTCTTGTTGGGCTGCTTTTAGGACCTTTAGATGATTTAGGAGCAAGGAGAGTGCCCATGTTAGTGTTATGGCTGTGCTTCCTGAGCCGGTAAGGATAAGAAGCTGCATTTAAAAATGAGGAGTTAAAGAATTACATTTTATTGTGTGCTGAAAACATCATAGTATTTTGAGTTGAGGATGGACCCAAAACATTAGAGTACTTGTTTAATTTAATTAGAAAGAAGTAGATGTTAAATTAGCTGAATCAACATATGTAAATTTAAGGGCTTTAAGATATATGCAACTTATTGAGTTCCTTTGTGTGGGAAATATATAGAATAAGATTAACTATAATTAAAAGATAAAAATTGTACACCTTAAAAAATATAGATCTTACTAATTAGTGTTCTAAGTATATGGACTAAAAAATTTTAAAAATAAAATATTTATTATAAAAATCATGATAGAGTGTAAAAAATCATGAAAAATATAATTTTATACATTTCAATAAAATATTTTTCCTTTTAATTCTAAAAAATCATAACATTTGTCTGAAAATATAAAGCAATTTATGTATGTAACTGGCATTATTTGTCCTAAAATTTGGCATTGGCCGTGCTATATTAATAGAAAGGATCAAAGGAACATTTTAAAAGTTAAATTGTAGGAAAAACGAAATCTATATAGCATAATAAATAACCAAAGTTGACGTGTCACCCTCTTGTAAAAATTTTGGAATTTAAACTAACGGAAGCACTTCCAAGCAATCAAACATATATACATGAAAATGAGTTATTAACGTGGTGTGACATAATTATATATAATATTTTCCTTAAACATGTAGTTATAGATTCAATTCTTGACTTGTATATATGAAAAATATTTATTAAAAAAGAATTATTTTTTAAATAGATTTTAATACCTCAAAAAATTAATACTTAAACTTAAAAAAAAAAAAAAATACCTCGATTCACACCAAACATACAAAGGAGGATTTAGAGGACTAATTGCACGTGGGGTTCAATCCCACGTAGGTTAGATTGATCTATCAATATCATTGAATGAGTAAATAAGATAAATAAAAATAATCGTGGTCCACGTAAGCATGCACAGTTTACATTCAGGGAGGCGTGGGTCCTAGCTCCCCTCCCTCAACTCAAGACTTCAATCACATATTTGGTTTGTTCTATGTACGATTCTTTAAAGGATAAAATACATGTATAGTAACTGTTTTTTACAAACTTTCTAAACATGAGCTAACTTTATATATAGATTTTTATATGTAATTAACTATTGACTTTTTTAAAGTACATATCTTCAATAATTTTTACATAGTGTAATATTTTTTACACTGAAATCAAAATAAATAATTTTCTTAATGTGTCTTTGTCATTTAAATTTCGAACTTACTTTAATGATTATCATTAGATATATAATGAGCAGTGATTATGTATGACTTATTTTTTAGTGTATGTTGGTGGACAAAAGAGAGAAATATGAAGGGAAAAAAGAAAGATGAGAAAGGAATTGATAAATTGGATAAGTAATTAGATAGGAAAACAAGAAAATGAAATAAAATAGAAGGTATGAGAATTAATAATTATTGCTAGATAATTACTACTATTGAGCATTTACGTACCGCTGATGTTGCTTTGATAACCATCTCCCGCTTATAGCCACAAATTTCTTCTTCCTCTTGGAAAGCAGATATCATCACATCCATGAAGTCGCTTTCACATTTACTATCCTTCTCCTCACCTCTCTTTCTTAGATGTCCTTCCAGCCACTTCTCAAGAATAAGGTCTATTTCCTTATTAGTCCTCTTCATGAAACTCACATACCCTTCGAAATCAATCCAACTAAGGGATGGAATAGCATCAGCTACCACAAAAACACCACATAGATATGTGGCATCTCTGATAGCGTTTCTTAGCCTCCATGCCTCATTGTCTTCTTGGTTAACTGTGTCCCCTCCAAATCTCTTCCCAGCTACCATCCTCACAATTATATTGAAGGTCATGTGCTCCAATAAATTGCTTATAGGCACTTGAGTTGTTGAGCCATTCACGTTCTTTGGACATGATATTGATGAGAAAAGGGCTTTGACAAGAGACAATGTCTCAGTGTCTCTCACATGCTTTAGCTTTTCAAGCTTATAGCTTGAGAGGATCTCAAGGATTGCCATTTTTCTAATTTCGCGCCAATACTTCCCATAAGGGGAAAAACCAAAAACTGCATTGTTGTAACCTAAGATTTTCCCTGCTGATGTGATAGGCCTTGAGGCAAAAGCTTTGTCATTAGTTGTGAGGCACTCCTTGGCAATTTCCCTGCTATTCACCACTAAGGTGGGGTGGCAACCCAATTTGAGAGAGAAAATTGGACCATATTTCTCAGCAATGGCTGAAAAGGTCCTGAAATACGGTTTTCTAGCATTGAGAAGATGGAGATGACCTATGAAAGGTAAAGCACCACGAGGTTCCGGTACTTTGTTACCCTTTCTATGTTTAGACCCATTAGGAGATTTAATGGACCTAAATACAATGTATGCAATTAACAAAGCTAAGATTCCTGCAATATTTTGGACATATGAAGCAGGATCCATGGGGAGGGTTGAGTAGCCACAATATCTATCTGCACATGTATTTATAGGATCTGAATTCTCTTGCATTGTTGAATGACATGATCAGAGGTTCCCATGAACGAGACAACAAAATAATTAGTTTGACAAATATCAAACTTGTTGAGTGTGATGTAGGCCCTTCATAGCGAAATATTTGTGTCAATTAAATTTCTTTGACAACTTGATCCAATAACAATTGAGGAAAAGTGGGTTAAATATATTATAAGAGAATTTAATGACGTCATTTTATATCAATTATAAGAGAATCAATGTAAAAAAAATTGTACAGTCACATTCCTATAAATAATTGAATGAATCTTTGTAATGTTGTGTTTTTTTAATTGTTTAAAAAGTGATTGAATTAGATTGCATGAAGAACTAAATTTAATTTAAGTGTTTATAATTAATTAATTATTATGGAATAATCGTGAGTTGTGTTTTCATGTATGATTATATTTATATATGTGAAAATTCTGACACTATAAAATTTATTATGAATAAACATGTATTTTTTTCTTTTTGTAAAATAATTTTTTTTATAAACGTGCTCATTAATCCAATTGTAAAAAATTTCACTTTAATAAAATGTGAGTAAAGTTTTCTTTCGTTATATTCCTTTATAGATACAAGTCGTGATGAAAATATAAATCATTTTGTAAAAACAGATGCATTTCAATTATCAACCATATGCTTTTTTGAATGAAGAGAAAGAAAAGTGTTATAAATGTAAATTGTTGATATATATATATATATATATATATATATATGAAGAGTTATTCATTACAATAACGAATGAGTCTGAAACTAAAGATACATCAAAGTCTGGATATGCGCCAAATTACATATAATAAAAAGATGATGACTATAACTATCAACAAAATATCTGGAACCTAGGTCTGCCCATACAAATTCAAAAGAAAGGGAAACTCCCAATCCCAAAGCAGTCATCACTAACCCAAACCTAGGGAAGAAATTATATGCAAGAAAGGTGAAACAAAAGGTCAGTAGTTTAGAAGGTCCCTAACAGCAGATTCCTGTGAGGGTTTATCCCACATATCCTCATTGGGATCCTTCTCAGAATCCTCCTTACTACTTTCCTCAATCAGCCACTTGGCTCCTCCATGGGGAACCTCCTTACCAACTGTTGTTGTAACTCCCTGAAATTTCGACAATTGAAAAAATAAATATTTGATGTATTGCTTGCATTTTTTGATTACTTGATTAATTTGGATTAGTTGAAGTGTTTTGTGATTATCCTTGTGCAACTGCTTGGTATGGATGTTAGGTTTTGTGGAATTTGTTTGATTTGCTTTGGAATAGCTCACTTAGTGACATCAAGGAAAATTCTTTCTAGAGGAAGTGATTTTCTTTGAGACACCAGCTCGCTAAGCGCAATTCTAGACAGAAGAGAAATCTTGCTTAGCGCGAAATGTCTCGCATAGCTCCAAAAGTTAAATTTTTCTTAGCGAGAGGAGCTCATTAAATGAGTCTTGGAGAGGTTATAAATATGTCCATCAACATGGAAAAACACAACTTTTCCCTCTTCTTCTCCCCCCAAACTCTCACCCAAAACCCTAAACCTCATATTTCTCCACCAACAACCACTAGTGACCACCACGATCCACCACCGCTTGTCGTCGGATCATCGTACAAAATTTTAGGGTGTTACACCATGTGCCTAATGGAGACTGCATTTAGGTTCCAAAGAAAAAGAAGAAAATAGCTAACCCTTATGGACCCAACCACAATTGGGTACCTTTATTTGCCACTTAATTTGATTGTTGTAGGTATGTCTTAGAGTAAAATCATCATTATGGTACTTAAACAGAGGATGCTCTAGACATATGACAGGTGACTTGTCCAAATTACAAATCTGACTTTGAAGGATGGAGGATTTGTCACTTATGGAGACAACAACAAAGGAAAGATAGTTGGAGAAGAAAATATAGGAGACACCCTTAAAACCAAGATCAGAAATGTTCTCTATGTGGAAGGTTTAAAGCACAATCTCCTAAGTATAAGCCAACTATGTGATAAAGGATTCAAAGTTTCCTTTAATAACAATTGTTGTTTGATATGTGATGGTCAAACCAGTGAGGTTATCCATGTAGGTAAAGAAATGGTAATATCTAAATACTCTCTATAGAACATGCATTCATTCACAACACTAATTGTCTAGTAAGTAAAGTTGATGATCTTGGCTATGGCATAGTAGAGCTAGCCACATTAACATGCATCACATGAACAAGCTTATTAGAAAAGACTTAAGTCATTGGCTTACCTAAACTAAAGTTTGAAAAGGACAAACTGTGTGATGCTTGTCAAAAGGGGAAACAAACCAAGATTTCTTTTCAAAATGAAAATGTTGTTTCTACCTTAATTGCTTCATTATGGATTTGTTTGGTCATTCTAGAACTATGAGCTTAGGAGGTAATTTCCATGGGCTTGTAATACTTGATGACTATTCTAGATTCATATAGACTTTGTTTTTAAGATCTAAGAGTGATGTTTTCATTGCCTTCAAAAAATTAGCCAAACTTGTTCAAAATGAAGAGGGAAGCAAAATTATCTCAATAAGAAGTGATCATGGTGGTGAATTCCAAAATGAGCATTTTGAAAAATTCGGGGAAGAAAATGGAATCAAACACAATTTTTCAGCTCCAAGAACACCTCAACAAAATGGTGTTGTGGAGAGGAAAAATAGATCCCTTGAAGAAGGTGCTAGAACTCTTCTCAATGAGACAAATTTGCCTAAACATTTTTGGGCTGATGCTATGAGTACAATTTGCTACACTTTGAATAGATTACTCATAAGGTTTATTTTAAATAAAACTCCTTATGAACTATATAAAGGTAGAAAACCAAACATATCTCACCTAAGATCATTGGGTTGCAAATGTTTTGTTTTAAATAATGGTAAGGAATCACTTGGCAAGTTTGATGTTAAAGCTGATGAAGCCATATTTCTTGGATATTCATTACAAAGAAAAGCATATATAGTCTTCAATAAAAGAACTTTATGCATGGAAAAATCAGTTCATGTTATTTGTGATGAATCTAACTCCTCTAAAGAGGAAAAGAAGTGTGAAAATAATACAGGTCCTTTAGAAGAATATATACAACTCAATGGATCAAATGAAAAGGAAAAGGAAGAAGCAAATGTAGAAATGGAACAATCAACATCTATCTAAAAGTCTAAGGATTGGAGAACTACAAGAGATCTCTCCCTTGACAACATAATTGGTGAAGTCGCTAAGGGAGTATCTACTAGATCTTCAATAAGAAATCTAGCAATGATATCTTATTGGTTCAAATATATGTTGATGATATCATTTTTGATTCAACTAACCACTCCTTGTGATGGAGGTCCATTCCAAGCCAAAGGTCTAGAAGGAGAGCTTGAAGAACTTCCTTTGGTTAGCTTGAAAGGACCCATGACAATAGCTAGAATTCAAGCCCTTCAAGACCACATGATGGAGGTCCATTGCAAGCTCAGGGATAAGAAGGAGAACTTGAAGAAGCACCAAACTGCACTGCGCATGTTGAGTAGCCAAGGGTCACTTTAGGGAAGCTTTCACTTCAAGCTTCATTTGGGCTTCATTTCAATTTGCATTTTCCTTACATCCAGTGACATTTAGCTTGTAATTTTGTGGCTTTTATAAGGTGTCAAAACTGATTGTAACTAACTTTGGTTCATTAATACAATTATGAAAATTGTTGTGAGAGTTTCTCTCTTGTTCTTGTGTAAGAACTTTTTAAGTCTTATTAGTGGTTTCTCAATGCTATTGTGGTGATTCTTCCTAGGCTTATTGGAAAGCTTTTCCATGGTGCCATCCATCTTCATCCCTAACCTTTCTTCCATCTTCCATTGCTAAATCAAAAAGCTTGAAAATAGCCCCAAATTCTTGTGAAAGTGCAGAATTTAGAATTCTTGAAGTTTGCTTGAAGATTAGGTTTCATTGCAAGGTAGATTTAGTAAAACTAATGGTTATGGGTTCAGCTATACATCATAGCTACATCACAACCATTCATCATGTGGTGGCATCATAAATGATTGAAATTCGAAATCTGATAGAAAAACACATACTAATCGATTATTTGTGACTTAAAGATAATTTAGAGTCAAAATTTCTCTGGAGTAATCGATTATCTTAACGAATTAATCAATTACTTGATGTTTAAATGCAATCCAGAAATAAATATTATCTGGAGTAATCGCTTACACATCGTATTAATTGATTACCTGTTGCATAAAGCTATTTCTAAAATAAATTCTCTATGGATTAATCGATTACCCTGTATTTTAATCGGTTACTTAAGACTTGAGAGTTGTTTAAAAATTCAAAAATCCCTGGAGTAATCGATTACCATGTCGAATTAATCAATTACTTATTGCACAAAGTTGTTTTAAAAGATGAAATCCTTTAGTATAATTGATTATCGAGCTTATGTAATCGATTATCTATGGTGTTTCTGCAACACCGCACAGTTTTCAAAAATCATAACTGACAATCTTATCTTTAATTTCAAATTTGAAATCTGGTTCAGTGAACCAGACATTCTTGAAACATGAAATAGTTGTTACCAAGTTTTTAAAATTCAAATTTAAACTGAAAAAAACTCTATAAATTCAAGCTTTCAAAGGGTGAAACTTCATACCTGAAAATCTCTCTCTTAAGCAAACTGAGCAAATTCTTGTGTCCTGCCTCTCTCTCTTAACCCAAACCTCTGCCTATTCCTTTCTTCAACCAATATACACCCTGTCTGCCCCTAAAAGAACCAAAACCAGCAAGAGGAAAGCTGGAGAATCCTTAAATGCTACAGTGAATAAGGTCAATACTTGGTTCACATCTAAAGTGGATAAAAATAACTACATGCAATTTCATGCAACCAAAATGGTCATGCCCCCAAAATATATTGACCTTAACTGGTTTGTGCATGAGGGATTTCAATTCCCTGCCATGCTAGATGCTTAAGGATTGAAGAAGTTTCTTGAGATGAAGGGTACTTTCTACCCTGAGTTGGTGAAGGTGTTTTACACCTCAGCCAAGGCTAGCATGGATGGTGTCCTCCTCTCCCAAGTGAAAAGAGTTGTCATGGAAATAGATAACACAATTTGGAATGTTGTGGTTGGTTTCTCCTATGAAGGGGTAAGGAGATTTGAAGAATAGGTTGGAGGGTACTCCAAAATTGACACATAAAGAGAGATGTTGCCGGATCGTCAAGCTAGATTGAAGACCATGCTAGGAGTTGGAAATATGACAGGGGAGGATAGATTGTTGCACTATATTATCACTTATATCCTCACCCTTAGGTCCACAAATCATGCCCAAATCACAGATGATGATTTGCAACTAGTGCATGGCATGAAGACTGGAACTCAGATGAATTGGGTTCTAGTCCTTGAGGAGACCATGATGAAGTCTGGGAGGCTTCTTAGCTATCAATTCCCTATGTTGTATTAGTCTCAAGGTTTATAGACTATTTTGGGATTAATGTCTCTGATGAGATTGTGGACAATGCAACTGAAATCACGAACCTCATCTCTGTCAAACATCTCAACAAGTTGGGGTTAATACAGACACCAAATGGCTGGTTGATGGTTGGAGAACAAGCTCCACAAAGTGGTGCTGCTGAAGGAAAAGAAGATGATGCAGAAGTTGGTCTTGCTGAGATGCCATGGACCCCTTTTGAATATCTAATGAATAAAAAAAATGGATGGATTGTTGGCTCTGCATCATGAGCATAGGGCTGAAATTAATTCTTCCTTAGAGGAAATTACAACTGGGCTAGAGAACATAGATGCTAGGATGGCTCTAAAAGATTTTGATAATTTCAAGTTTGGTGGATGTAGTTCCCTGCTTATGCCTATGTTGGTTGCTTTCTCATTTTATGTTTTCTTGTACTGCACCTTTATATGATTAATGAATAAGATTCTCTTTATGGTGTTCATATCTTCCTTAGCTTATTTCATATATCACTGTACATTATTTTGTCTTTGATAAGCCAAAAGGGGGAGAAAAATGAACATAAAGAACATAATGTGCAAGTGCAATTAAACTCCTATCTAATTTACTCTGAATTGTTTATTGATCTAATATGAACTTAATATCAAATTACCTAAGATAGGGAGAGCAATATAATGAATATACATTGTTTATGCAAAGTATACTTGACACTTGTTCTTGGCAAAAAGCTATATTGATTTCAGATATCAAGTATAAAGCTGCTAGCATTCATCCCTCACAAGCACATGAAGGCTACATATGTTCAATTGAAGTTTGGCATAATCAAAGCCAAAAAAGGGGAGATTGTTAGAAACAGGGGGAACTTGAAGAGGATCAAGAATTTGAAAATCTTAGTCAAGGAAAAGTTTTAGCTTTTACATGTGATAAGTGCCATATTTTAGTTCTTTTCAAAGATTATAATTGAAAATAATAGGAATACTTCACAACAACCAAGAGGGGGGTGAATTGGTTGAACCTTGGTATTTTAAAAAAATAAATTCAAATCAGAGTTTCAGGATCTTTATCACTTTAAAAACCAAGCAACCTTTTATTCAATCAAATAGCTCAGCCCCAAGAAAAACAATTTCACAAAACAGAACTTGTTGAACAATAAATATGACTCAAAGAATTAAAGATCAATGAATAAGATGAATAAAGATATAGAAATAAGAACAGAAGTAATTTATACTGGTTCACTTCAAAACATGAAGCTACATCCAGTTTCTTCTAATTCACACTGAATTAGAGTTCCACTATTATAAAATATTCTTACAAGCTTTTACAAGAACCTCCCATTTATCTAGATAAAGAACAAAAATCTAAAACCCTATTAGACTTCTAAGGAGAAAGATTTACAGAACACTACTCTGATCTTTAAGCTAGAGAACCCTTCTCTAGTCCCAAGCAAGAAGAACCCAATTACAATAGTCAAACCAAAAACAAAATACAAAACAAAATTACAACCAAATTAAGGTGAGAAACAACCTGATGATCCAACGATGCAATGCAAAAAGAAGTTACCAGATCAGGTTGAATGATTACACATCATAAAGCACAACTTTCCTTAACCTTGAAAAGGTTTCAAGCTCCAATATTGAATCACACACACATGATCAAGACACAAAGGAGAAAGAAACAATTGAACACTTAGAAAACACTTAAAAATGCTCACAAGACTGTTTAAGCTCAGAAAATTCGTATGGGTAATGTTCCACAAAGTTAGAAAAGCAGCTGAGCCTTGGTTCTATTTATAACAAACTTTTGTAATTATCAGTAATCGATTAAATGCTCCATATAATCGATTATTTTGCTCATGTAATCGATTAAATCAAAATAGTAATCGATCAAACCGTTCATAAGCAATTCAGGATTTTCTCAACGAGCCAAATAATCGATTATTCCATCCTGTAATAGATTAAGACATGAAGCTTCAAAATATCAAAATGTACTATGTAATCGATTACGAACTCTGGTAATCGATTAAGACAGAAGCTTGTAGCATTCTAAAATACACTATGTAATTGATTACGAAATGTGGTAATCAATTATTTAATACAAACTTAAGGTTTTCAAACACATAGTGTAATCGATTACTGGAAATGGTAATCGATTAAAGCATGAAGATGACTTTTTCAAATAAGACTGTGTAATCAATTACAATACCTTGGTAATCGATTCTTCCAGCAACACTTATAATTATATATAACTTTGTAATCGATTACTACCCATTAATAATTGATTAAAATGTTCAACAAGGCAGTTTATATAAAACAAAGGTCAAATAATCGATTATTCTGATAGGTAATCGATTACATTGTTCTTGAAAGCTTTTCTAGAATAATCTAAAAACAAAATAATTGATTATACCTTTAAGGTAATCGATTACAACAGTACAAAAACCATTTTTCCAAAAAAAAACTTTGAATCAAATTAAAAACTTAGTCAATTTACTAAAGCCTTGTGATTTTTATTAACTAAATTAATTGACTTATAGAATGACATGAATGCAATGCACTTGGATCACCAGAATTGCTTTTCTCTTACACATTCCACACTAATTAATCTTCAAGGCATCCATTACATGTTGAAAGCTCAAAACCAATGCTTGATTCCTTTGCATTCTTTAAGTAGCTCCCCCCTGAATCCAACAATTATGCTGACACTTATTTTTTGATTCAGTAAATTCTCTCATAAACTTGCCCTAATCCTAGTTGTTTTATATTTTGTACATATATAAATGTTGTTGTTCACATTATGGAAGATTCGTCCACTCAATTTCGACGTTTTGATAGGTATCAAGTGTATCTGTGGCATCCAAAACAACCAATATAAGAGAAGAGGGTAAAAAGGTCAAAAGAAGAATTTTCTGGAAGCCATATTCGCCCAGGCTAGCAATTAGCTCGCTTGGGCGAGTTAACCTTTCTTCACAGCTAAGACACAACTCACATGGGAGAGTAAATCATGAGTAAATAACTTGCCTGGGCGAGTTAGCTTTCTTCAGCATTAAGTTTGAGCTCGCCTGAGCGAGTTTTTCTAACCTGCTCCACCATTTCCTATAAATAGCCATGCAAAGGAAGCCATTGGGGAAGGGATAACGTGAGGAACAACATAGCAACATAGAGAGAGGTGAGAGAATAGAGAAAAGGAGTGGAAACTCTGCAGAAACGAGCCGAGGATCGCCTCCATTGTCATATCTTCTGTTGATCTCTTGCTCTACACAATGATCAGTTAGTCTCTCCAAAGGATTGGATCTAATCTTCGTATCCTTATGTATCTCTTTTTATATTTGATATATGTATGAATTTTTTATACTCATTATTGGTGATTTCATTATGTTCTTAATGCTTGATTCTATTTGATCACTAGTTTCATGAAATTGGATTCTAAGCTTGATTAGGAAAGTGCCCTTAGGATTTGAACTGAATGATTTTACTCTTTACGTTACGTTGCTAGGAATAGAGCATAACGTTTTGATTGCAAATAGCACAAGATTATGATTGTAATGTTGGGTTATTTACTTCATATGCGAGGGATCGATATTCGGTAAATATCCTTAGGATTCTCGAATGTGAGGGATCGATTCGGGGTGAATTAATGTGTGCATCAGTAATGTTAGAAATGATTAATATGTGTTAATATTAATTGGATACTAAGGGTATGAACAATGAAACCCAATCCTACGTTCTCTGAAATTAATTAAATTCATTTTATTAGTTTCCGTAATTTTCTGTATTTTCGACGTACTAATCCGTTATTTTTGTTATTTCCGTAAAACCATGAAATTCCGATTATTTTTGTTGTACATAACTATTGAACTGATTACTTTCATGTGGGAGAACTGAGTAGCTCAAGTCCCTGTGGAGACGATCTCTTTATAAATTTTGTAACCTGCGACGACATTGGTACGCTTGCTAATAGTCTAACAACATGTCATTCAATTGAAGGCATATGTAATTCTTAGATGGATAAAGAGTTTCATTCTATGATCATTTGCATTTGCATAAACATCATTCATTGGCTTGCATTCATGGTTTTACAAAAGGCATATGTTTTTTTGAACAGGATTTTAAAGTATTCATGATTGCATTGAAAAAGCCAAAGTATTAAAAGCTTGTTTTGGAAAAATAATTTCATACTGCTTTAATCAATTACCAGCTAATGGTAATCTATTACTTAAGCTTTGAAGAAAACATTAATCGATTACAACTATATGGTAATCGATTACTCTTCACAAATCACAGTTGAAGTCTTCTTGTGATAATCAACTACGATATGGTGGTAATCGATTACTTAGCTTGTTTTGAAACATGACTTCCTCTGATAATCGATTACATAGTGAATTAATCGATTACATTGCTCATGAATCTTTTCCAGAAAGATTTAAGAACACTTTAATCGATTACAGAAGAATAGTAATCGATTACACTTCACAAAGTCACAGAAATGTCTTCCTGTGATAATTAATTACGATATGTGGTAATTGATTACTTGGCGCGTTTTGGAAAACAAGACTTTCTATGTTAATCATTACATGGTGATCTAATCGATTACTTTGCTTATATATCTTTTTCAGAAAGTTCAAGAACATTTTAATCGATTGAATTTGTTTTTAATTGATTACATTAGTGGTTTTAATCGATTACATTAGCGCTTTAATCGATTACATTCAATTACAATATTTTATTATAAATAGTTGTTAGGTCTTTTGAAAAACATAGATCATTACATTGCGAATTTTCGTAAGTTTTCAAAAGCCTTCTGAAGTGAGAAAGGATATTTTGAGTTCTAAAGTTTTTGTCCCACAAATTCTAAATCTTCATGTTGCATTGAAAAATTGCTTCTTGGGCAAGATTTTAAAGAAGTATTTGGAGAGGAAGCTCTAAAACTTGTTTTCATTTCAAACCTGATTGGTAAATCATATTCATTGGATCATTAGGTTGTCTCTCTCCATTAACTTTTCCTGTAAAGTCATTTTAGAATTTTCTAATTGTTTGTTGCTATTACAAAAGTTTCTTAAAGCTTTTATAGAGTAGGGTTTTCTAGAAGAAAGAGTAGAGAAGGGTTTCTCTTAGTCTTGGTCACTAGGAGTCTAAAAAGGTTTTACATTTTTGTTCTTAATCTAGGGTTGATTAAGGGTGATTGTTGTAAGCTTGTAAGAACTGAATTT
Organism: Glycine tomentella; assembly: GCA_007407185.1. Taxonomy (NCBI): domain Eukaryota; kingdom Viridiplantae; phylum Streptophyta; class Magnoliopsida; order Fabales; family Fabaceae; genus Glycine; species Glycine tomentella. Next base: position 29,063 of record PYAF01006265.1, on the reverse strand, counting down.
TGTGAATAGTGGAACTCAAATCAAGTTTTGGTTAGAAGAAACTGGATGTAGCTTTTCTTGTTGAGAAGTGAACCAGTATAAGTTCTTGTGTTGATTACTTTCTTTAATCTCTTCTTGCTATCTTAATTTATGATTCTTTGGTGAAATCTTTATTACTCAACAAGTGAAGGTTTTAGCAATTGTTTTCTTGAGTTAAGTGGTTTGATTTATCGAAGCATTCTTGGTTTTATTGTGATATGATTCTATTACTCTGATTCTTTAAAGATTTTTAAAAGGCCAAGTTTTAACCAATTCACCCTCCTCTTAGTTATTGTGTGTGTTCATATTGTTTTCATAGGGTTGTGTACTCTCCTTCAGTCATCTTTGGTTTGAGCCTAATGATGTATCGTTGATCCTTTAATTAACATTTACCTTCCACACATTATTGCTCTTGAACCTAAAGGGTGTGTACTCTTTGGTTTCCATTGGGTTGATCCCAATGGTTAAGAACTTTATATTTTAGCCTCTTTGGGTTGTTGCACTCGAGCTTAAGGAGTTTTGTACCCTCTGGTCTCCATTAGACCGATCCCAATGGTTAAGAATTTTATGCTATTGCACTTGAGCCTAGGGGTTGTGTACCCCTTGGTCTCCATTGGGTTGATAATAATGGTTAAGAACTTTATGTTTTAGCCTCTTCATGCTATCACACTTTGGGGTGACAATGGGTAGGTATGTGTAGGGACCATAGTACTCGTTCCCATACCCACATTTGAAGAAAAAAAATACCCTATCTGAACCCACACCCATGCGGATAGTAACTTTAATCCTCATCCCCATACTTGTTGGGTACCTATATACCCATATATGTTACCCGCATTTTACTTATATATAAAGTCAACAAATAAAAAAAATATTAATTTAAAAATTACTACAACTAAATTGAAAATTCACTTTTAAATCATCCAAACATAACCTTAAAAGCATTCAAATATAACCTATAATCATTCAAACACAAGTCATAAAAAAACAATATTAAAAATATAATTATTGAATAAATTAATTTTAAATGTAATGTTTTAATCATTTAAAATAATCATTAAATACTTCGACTATCATTGGTTGTATTCTTTAAGACTTGAAAATAAATATTGAAACTAATTAACTTATAATTATATATTTTACATGTGATGGTAGATATGGCAATTTTGTAGCTAGATCAAAACAAAAAGAAGCAAGTATATTAGAATGAACAACTTGTTTAACAAGACTTGGACATGTGGGGAAAAAATATATATTTTGGTCCATTTTGTCTTTTGATATGTCTTATACTAAATTTTATGTAGATAGTTGTTTATATTTTATATATTAATTTTTTTATAAGGAGTTGTGTTTTATATAAGTTGTTTATCTAGCTATTAAAAAACCAAAAGTTAGAATAAGTAATTGATTCAAATTAATTTTTAACTAAGCATTCACTCACTAATAACAAAATAAAGAAAAAAAAAATCACCAAATGAAATATGATTTCTCTTGATTTTAAATTTGAAGCAATAAAAAATTTATTTTCACGAGTAAATTTACATGATATTTCATGCACTACCATGATAATAACTAGTTCCAAAACCAAATCTTGCTCAATTTACAATGCTTTCCAAATGGATTGATCCATAATTCATATAAAAGACAAGACAAATTTATATGTGCATCAACAAAAGCTTAGGTTTCATACCAATTATCATTAATTAAACTAATATATATGATAGGTGTTGGGCAAGGTGGGTACTATAATACCCGTACCCATCCTGCAGATAAATACCTGTCCTAGACCCATCCCCAATAAGTGGGTATTTATTTTACTCATTTGTGGATATTTTTGCCGATACCCATAGGATCCAGATACACTTTATCATATTTAATCACACTTGAGCCTAGGGGGTTGTGTATCCTCTAGTCACTATTAGGACGAATCCGATGGGTCGCATCCATTATCTAAACAATGGGTTGTGGATACAGACCACGCCTAGTTGCATCGTTAGCACCTTATCTTATATCCCAAAACCTTTTCTAGAACACTAACATTTTTTACCCACACACCTGACATAGAGGCAGCCTAGTTGCACCCTTAGCACATTATCTTATCCTTTATATTTTAATAAAATTCTTCATTCGTCTCCTATTTATTAAGAAAAAAATATGACACTTAACCTCTTAATTGTAGACATTAACATAATTAAATATGATTAATAAGATCTTAAATATATATTTTATTTATTATTGAATTTTTGTTAATTTTTCATTATATATTTTCTATATTATATTTTTAATTTAAATTATTATACTATTTACTATTACTTCTTAATAAATATTCGGAGGGAAAATTTTGCTATATGTATTGATCATATTTGAACAGGATTGCCTACTGCATATAAAGATATAAGTGGTCTATTCTAAAAAATATAATATATATATATATAAGTAAAAATAATAAAATATAAAATCATTTTTTAAGTTAAAAAAATATAATTACCAAAAATTATTTAACTGTAAAATAACAATAAAATTTATGAAAATAACCGTACCATCGTGTTTATGACGCATCTACAAGTTTAGGTTACTTGCAATTTTATTTTTTAATGGGGTGGGCAAAGCCCCAACCCGACAATCATTTATGAACACAATGAAAATAAATACAGCGTAATTCATCCATGAAAGGGACTATAGCGAAGTCAGGAATTCACAATAATAGACAAACCAAAAATTAAACTACAAAAAATGAGTGGTGTTGATTCACCCATTGATATGCAAAATGCAGATAATCCCTATAACTTCACTCGACTAACACATATCTTTCTTTAATGCTTAATATCTCACCCTTTAATGTCGTTGTAAGAATTTGTTCCAACAACCAAGAATTTGACTTCACATAGCGTTGGGTCACATCAAAGTATGTTAGAAAAACAATTTTGTAAACTTCTAGAATAAACCTATTATTATCAAAATATTTGTATTTTTATTTGAATAAATTTTATGTGAATTTATTAAATATTTTACACGTTCTTTCAATAATCATTTACCTGAAACCCACATAATAAATAACAATTTATATTTAGTGTGTATATATTTAAAATAACTGTATTGGTTGTATTAATTTCTCTTTAAATTTTTGTTGAAGAATTCATGGTTGTATGTTCTATTTGACAAGTCATTCTAGTAGTTTATAATTTTGTTTAATTATCTTATAAGTTGATTAGATGAAAATATGTTTGTTTGACACATGAGTTTATTTTAGTATTTTTTAGCTAATTTTTAGACGTTATTTCATGGAGTAATTCTTAGATAGACATAACTAACACATCATATTTAAGCAATTTAATTAAAATTTTACAAGTCATTAAAATTAAAAAACAAAAATATCATATAAACATAGTTACTATCCGTCGTTGGTGTTGGAATTGGATGTGGGGTTGCAAAACTGAACAGGCCGAGAGGAACGGGATAAATTGGAGAGAGAGATTTTATTTTATTTTTATTATTATTTTTACTGAATTTTATTATTATTTTTAACTATGTGTAAATTTTTAGTTGGATGTGCCTAAATGTGAAGTGTTAGGTATTTCAAGAATTACTCTACTTTATGAACTAACGTTTTAATTTCTCTGATAGGTAATTAGTTTTTTTTTCTTCCTTTTTGTACTTCTATTTTATATCTTGACTAATTTATTTGCAATATATTTTTATCCTTTTTTACATTAAATATTTCATTTTTTATCAGAATATATTTTATGTTAAATTATTAAAATATTTTAAAGTACTTTTAAAATAATTTATGTAAAACTCACCCAATAATAAGTTATACTAAAAATTATATATGTAATATATATTATTACTTCTCTTTAATTTTTTATAGTAAAATCCATGGATTTACATCATAATTATATGCAGTGGTAAATTATTTTATTCTGAAATTTATTTCATTACAAATAAAATTAATTTCAAGAGAAAAAAAAAAGTGTATCAGATTTCTTTAGTGGGTAAAATACTAAAATATTTTGAATGTTTACCCATTATTATATTTTAAAACAATTAATTATTAAAATAAAAATATTTCATTTTATTTTTATTATCTGAATAAACTATTCTAAATTTAATTTTAAATATTTTAATTCAAATTTGATTTGTGTATTAAGATCTTTTCAAATTTAAAAATTAATTAACTCAAAACGCTTAAAAGAGGATGACATGTGGCCCTTGTCAAGTTTAACAAATAAACTTATCCCTACATTTCGCAGATTAAATGAAATTTAGAATACACACTTAAAAGAAAAAAAATAGAATCCCCCTTCTTATTATTTCATTATGATTCTCGTTTACCTTTTTTAATTCATTTAAGTGAGTTCTTTTGTTTTTATTGAGTAATATGATTTTCTTGTTGTTTCACTTGTGGTTCTGAAAAACTTATGCATTTCTTTTTCTTATAATTAAACATATGGCTGCTACTTGTGCACAACAGCTGGGTAGCAGCTTAGAGCATATTTTATCATTTTTACAATCAAGTGTCATACATGTCTTTGGATGAGATCTCTCCCTTGACATTTAACATTGGAAACACAATGAAACGTGTATCTGTTATAGTTTCTTCAATCATTATATTCCACACACCAGTTCAGCCTATTAATGCTCTAGGAGCTGCTATTGCCATCTTTAGAACCTTCTTGTATTCACAAGTATTATCTAGATGAGAATGTTCTTTAGGGATATTTCATTTTCTGAGTACTATTGTAACACCCCAATATTTTATACCTTGAAATAATACTAGAGAATTGTTAGACATTATATTTTGTTAAATTAGTAAGACATTTAGAAATTTATTTAGAGATAGGATCTTAGTTTGGCTAACCAAGTTATAAGAAAATTTTGTAAGAAGGATAAAATTAATCCTAGGAATTTTCCCTTAATTTTAAGGACAAAGAAACT
>PYAF01006265.1:11624-24010 GCA_007407185.1 Glycine tomentella | reverse complement strand
ATACGCATAAATTTCTTTACGCGTCAACCGTTATTTTTGAAATAAAAATTAATTAACCACTTTAACTTGAATTTTGATTTATGGTAATACTGTTTTTCGATAAACAAATATGAAATACTAGCACGAAATTTTTTTTTAACAAATTAACAAATATAAATAACGTTTTGGAAATAATTATGAAAGAGTAAGCGACGTTACAACTATGCTCCTTGGCCATATCATGCACTAAAATGAAACATAAACATGCTCACAATCTTAACTCTTATTGGTTGGAGCCTTGGAGGATCCTTTTCAAAGGTTGTATTTATATTGGGGTGGTTTTGGAGGCTAACTTCAGGGGTGACACAGATTGTTGTTGTGAGATATTGGGTGATTAGGTAGACTAATTTCAAGGTGGAGGAACCTACATTGTCTACTACTAGTGTGCAAACTGTCTTAGGATTCTACTTCATAAGATGTTTGATGGAACAATATGATTTTGTTTAGTATACAACAAGGCAAAATTTGAGATTTCTAGTCATAGATTAGAGTTGAGTGTCAATTTGCCTTAGTGTGTCTATCCTAACTGCTATTGGTTTGAACCCACCATACTTTTTATTCCTTTTTCTAGTCTATTTTAACATGAATTAACATATCAAAGCTTCAAAAAGTTGATTGCACCAATCCATTGGTTCACACCTTTGCAATGAGGCTTCTGATGGGAACATGCATTTTTAAGTATCTTTTTAAATATAGTTTGTTGTACTTGTGTTTTTGGCCCCACAAATTACACTGGCAAAAGTATTCACAATATGATTAATTTGCTTATATCTATAAACATTAACAATCCCAATATCCCATACTAGAGCTAACAGGCCTCAGTGCTCTTCTGATTTGTGGTGGACATCTGTATAAACTGATTTAGAGTATCTTTCATTTTTGACATTCTATCAGACTAAGCTTCTTGTTGTTGTTGTGGTGGTGGAGTCCTATTTGAAGAACCTGCATAAGAAGTGTTAGAGGGACATGCAAAAGAAGAGTTAGCGGGACCATAATATGCATTATCATTTTGCTGCCTCCAGTCATAAGGTTGACTTGAACCTGGACAATATTTGTAGCCTTGGTGTTTTCTTTGAAAGTTCTGTTAAGGTGTGCCTTGATTATGCAAATAATGTGCCTCGTCTTCCTATTGGCAATCACCAGATGATGAACAGTGGTCATTCTGATGGTCACCACCACAGAAATCACATCTTAGAACTTGTTGAACTTGATGAGCTGTGTGTATTTTCTGTGATCCTCCTTGCTGAAATTGTTGAGGAAGTTGGCCTATTTGTTTCGTTAAGGTCTCTATTTGTTGAGTCAAGAGTTCATTCTGAGCTAGAATTTCATTTTGAGTATCCAACTCCATTATACCTTTCCTTTGAACCAGAGACCTATCATGGTGAGACTGGTAATCACTGGCTGCTATGAAATCAATGATTACAATTGCTTCCTCCTGGCTCTTTGACATCATAGTACCTCCAGTTGAGGCATCAATAATCATCTTTGTCTGAGGTCTCAAACCACTATAGAAAATATGTAGTTGTGCAACATCATCAAAGTTATGGTTTGGGCACCTCCGTTGTAAGGATTTGAATCTCTCCCATGTCTCACAGAGAGGTTCGTCAAACCCTTGGAAAAAAGTAGCAATTGTTGATTTTGCACTAATAAATCTAGATGGAGGAAAGAATCTTGCAATGAATTTTTTCTCCACTTCTTCCCAAGTGCTGAGACTTTTGTTTGGTTGTGATTGGAGCCATGTCTTTGCCTTACCCATCAAGGAGAACTAAAAAGCTCTGAGATAGACAGCTTCAGCATCTTTATTAGAAGCTCCCATGGTACTACACAGCTCCATGAAGGTAGACAAATGAGTGTATGGATCCTCATGATCCATTCCAGCAAAGGGATGTGAGCCAATCAGGATGAGCAATGTTGGCTTCAATTCCACAACCTTGTTACTAAAAGGAGGAATGACTATGCAGTTGTAATGTTTTGGTCCTTGTTGGTAAGCATAGTCACCAAGAGTCCTTGATGTAGAACAGCTGAACCCATAGCCATTCAATGTTCCCAAATCTTTGTTACAATAGAACCCAAGCTTCAAGTAGACCTCAAGAACTCATAAACTTCAGCACTCATTGAATTGGGGCTGTTTTCAAAAGTTTAAGTTGCAGAAAATGGAAGATGGAAGAAGGATAGGGATGACACCATGGAAAAGGATTTCCAATAAGCTTAGGAAGAATCACCACAATAGCATTGGGAAGCCATTGATAAGACTCAGAAGTTCTTGAACAAGAACAAGAAAGAAACTCTCAACAATTTTCAGAAATTGTATTGATCAACCAAAGTTAGTTACATTCAGTTTTGGCACTTTATATAGGCCACGAAATTACAAGCTAAATGACACTAAATGTAAGTAAAATACAAATTGAAATGAAGCCTAAATGAAGCTTGAAGTGCAAGCCTTCAACAAGTGACCTTTGGCTTCCCAAACAGGTGCATAGTAGCTTAAAAACCGGTTGAATCGATTAATTTGCTATTGTAATCAATTAAATAAGTGAAATAATTCGCTATTGGAATAGTTCAAACATGCACCCTTCAATTTCTCACTAAAATAAGCAATAGGATGTTTATCTTGAATTAAAACCCCCCCAATGCCTGCATTAGATGCATCACATTCCAATTCAAAAGAAGCATTAAAATTAGGCAATGCAAGAATAGGTGCATGAGATACCTTATCCTTCAAAGTTTGGAAAGCAATTTCATGTTCTTGCTTCCAAGAAAAGATCGTGGTTTTCTTCATCAATTCATTCAAAGGAGAATCAATGGTACTAAAATCCTTCACAAATCTCCTATAAAAACTTACCAAACCATGAAAACTTCTAACATCTTTCACACTTGTAGGAGTTGGCCACTCCATGATGGCTTTCACTTTCTCTTGATCCACTTGGACTCCTTGGGCACCTACTACAAAACCTAGAAACACAACTTGTGAAGTGCAAAAAGAACATTTATCAATTGCTCCATACAAGGTTTCCTTCCTAAGCACCTCCAAGACACTCTTAGCATGCATTAAATGATCATTTAAATTGGCACTATAAACAAGAATATCATCAAAGTACACAACCACAAATTTGCCTATAAAGTGTCTAAGAACATGATTCATAAGTCTCATAAAAGTACTAGGTGCATTAGTCAAACCAAAAGGCATAACTAACCATTCATAAAGCCCAAATTTTGTTTTGAAAGCCATTTTCCATTCATCCCCTTCCCTCATCCTTATTTGATGATAACCACTCTTAAGATCAATTTTAGAGAAAATAGTAGCACTATGAAATTCATCTAAAAGATCATTAAGTCTAGGGATGGGATGCCTATATCTTATGGTAATGTTGTTGATTGCCCTACAATCCGTACACATTCTCCAAGTTCCCTCCTTCTTAGGCACAAGAATAATAGGCATAGCATAAGGGCTCATGCTCTCACGGATCCACCCTTTTCCAAGTAGCTTCTCTACTTGTGCTTGTATCTCTTTTGCTTCCATTGGTGAAGTCTTATAACCTGGCCTATTAGGGAGTGCACAACCCAGAATCAAGTTAATTTATGCTCTATGCCTCTCAAAGAAGGCAAGCCATTAGGCACTTCTTTTGGAAAAACATCTTAATACTCTTCCAAAAGTGATTGCATAGCTTTAGGCAATTTTTCACCTTCCTTTTCAACATGTAGACAAAGAGAGTTAGGAAGCATATAATAAAGAGGTTGTTGTGCCAATAACACTCTCTTAATTTGCTTCTTAAAAACAAGCTCTCTTTAATCTCATGAATTTTTTTGTTATCATTTTCTTTTTCCTTTCTTTTTTCTCACTAGCTTTTCTCTTGGGTACCTCACTTTTCTTCTCTTTTTTAGGTGTCGTATTTTTTTTCAACTCCTCAATTCTCCTTTCTTTCATTTTTATTTGATCCCCACACACTTGTCTAGGAGTCAAAGGCCTTAAAATATTTTCTTGCCTAGGTGCTCAAACTCAAAAGTATTTTCCATGCCATCGTGTATCACTTTTCTATCATATTGTCATGGTCTACCAAGAAGGATATGACTAGCCTCCATAGGAACAATATCACAAAGAACATTATCATGATAAACATTAATAGAAAAAGGAATGAGCACTTGAGAATTTACCACCACTTCTCCACAAGTCTTGTACTAGCCACATTAGTGCAGCTCCCACCATCAATGATAAGTGAGCATACCTTGTCTTTTACCAAGCACCTTGTGTGAAAAATATTTTCTCTTTGGGTCTCCTCTTTTTCTAGGCAAAAACTGATCAACATTCTCCTTATCATCAAGAGATCATCCTCTTCGGCCTCCACTAGTGTGAGTTCCTTTTCTTCTTCACTTGAAGAACTATTTGAGTCACTTGAAGACTCACTCCTTATGCTTCCATCCTCAAGCAAAATCTTACTCCTCTTGTTAGGACATTGAGAAGCAATGTGTCCTTTGCCAAGACACTTAAAACACTTGATATTACTTGATCTTTTTGGAGTTGGCTCCACCATTTTTTTTCTTGGGCTCTCCACCTTTACTTCTTTATTTTTCTTAGGAGAAACCTCTCTTTTTGGCTTGTCCTTCCAGCTGGAAGTTGCAGCCCCTTTGGAGAATTTGGAAGGTTTTCTACTCTTTAGTTGTTGTTCCACCCTTTGAGCTTTGTGGACTAGCTCTTCAATTGTGGCATATGAATTTAGCTCTATCACATATTGAATTTCTCTATTCAAGCCATGAAGGAACCTAGCCATTGTTGCTTCTTGAACCTCCACAATTTCAGCCCTTATCATCATCAATTCCATTTCCTTATAATATTCATCAACACTCTTGTTACCTTGGAAATGTCTTTGAAGCTTATTATGGACTTCTCTTGCATAATAAGTTGGAACAAATCTTCCTTTCAAGCATGCCTTTAAGTCATCCCAAGAATTTACTCTTTGTCTCCTCCCTCTCACTATATCCATTTGAAATTGTTTCCACCATATCAAAGCATAGCTACCAAATTCTAGAGTTGCTAGAGTAACTTTCTTTTCTTCCTCAAAATGTTGGCATGAGAAAATTTGTTCTACTTTCACCTCCCACTCAAAATATTCTTCCGGATCATTATAGCCAAGGAATTTTGGAATTTTTATTTTCACTCCATTCAATCCTCCATTCCTCTCATCTCTCTCTTCTCTTCTCACCCTCCTATCTTCATCTTCTCTATTTTGCCTCCTAGGATTATGTCTCCTATGATTTTCTCTTCTATTATTATTTTCTCTCCAATCATCCCTCTCACTCCTTTCATCATAATAGTTTTCTCCATAAGAAGAAGCATACTCACTCAACCTTCTACTATTATGAGCCTCTCCATCCACACTTTCTCTTGGATGACTCCTTCTTTGCATTCCTTAAAAAATTTGGCATCTATTTCAGTTTTCAAATCTTTTATTTGTTTTGTCATGACTTTCATCAACCTAGAGGTCCTAGGTGACAAAGCTTCTCCTCCACTTGAACTCATCCTTCAAAGAAAATGGTTAACAAAATACAAGTATATGAAGAAATTCTCATCCCTCTCTAAGTGTTTATCACTTTCACTCGTGTTTACACACTTTCTAGGCTTTTTCTATAATGTTCTCTCTTGTGTTTTTCCACTCTTATTCCTCTCTATAGTTCTGAAGCAAAAACTTCTAATCAAATCAAGCTTCTTTACTATAGTGAAATAGGAAATGATTCTAGGCTAGACTCAAGAGTCCAAAGAACAACAAAACTCTAAGACAAAACCTTGGAAATTTAAAGAGACAAGCAACAAAGCAAAATTTAGAAAAGCACAACTCAAATTGGATTTTAATGAAATAACTCAAGGAATACTATGGTTGTACCAAACTGCACAAGGAGGATATGCTAAAATAAATTCAATTGCTAGAAGTCAAATTTCATCAAATTTGCATGTTATACAAGTTCATTTGATTTTGTTGTTCAAAGGAACTTTTGAAACTTGTAATTTTGTAACTTTGCTTCTAGATTATGTTTTTCTTGCACTTTTTCCAGCTACCAATCAATAATGTCTTTGGCTGTACACTTGATGTATTTTCTTTTGCTTTTGGATTGTTTTTCTTTTACACAAGTTCAAAATTCCTAAAGAAATTCAATGAATCACTAAAATATGATGTATAACGACTGTAAAATTTGCTTCTAACAACTTAATTCAGTTTAGGCATGAGAGTAGAATCAAAACAAGTGGTCATACAACACAAAAACACTACAAACAAAAGTTGACAAGAATCAAAGCTAGAAAATAAGAAAAATATCAAGAACACATAAAGAACATGAAGAACATAAGAACAAGAATTCACATAGAACTTGAAGAAAACACTAAGGTTTTGTGGCTGAACACACAACAAGCCCAAACCACCAAGAATCAAAGGAAAACTACAAGAAACAAGGAATTAAAATGGAATTTTTGTTTTTGGGTTTGGTGCAGATTTTTACCTTTGAAGAAATCTAAAGCTGAACTTGAAGAAGAATTCTACAAGGATTAGGCTCTAGATACCACATGATGTAGAACAGCTGAACCCGTAGCCATTCAATGTTCCCAAATCTTCCTTGCAATAGAACTGAAGCTTCAAGTAGACCTCAAGAACTCATAAACTTCAACACTCATTGAATCGAGGCTGTTTTTAGAAGTTTAAGTTGCAAAAAATGGAAGATGGAAGAAGGATAGGGATGAAGGTCAAGATGATGGATGGCACCATGGAAAAGGATTTCCAATAAGCCTAGGACGAATCACCACAATAGCATTGGGAAGCCATTGATAAGACTCAAAAGTTCTTGAGCAAGAACAAAACAGAAACTCTCACAACAATTTTCAGAAATTGTATTGATCAACCAAAGTTAGTTATAGTCAGTTTTGGTACTTTATATAGGCCACGAAATTACAAGCTAAATGACACTAAATGTAAGTAAAATACAAATTGAAATGAAGCCTAAATGAAGCTTGAAGTGCAAGCCTTCAACAAGTGACCTTTGGCTTCCCAAATAGGTGCAGAGTAGCTTTAAAACTGGTTTAATCGATTAATTCGCTATTGTAATCGATTAAATCAGTGAAATAATCGATTGCACTAGTTATTTAATCGATTAAAGCAGAACTGGCTTATTCCTGTTGCAACAACTAAAAAATTGGTTTAATCGATTAATTCGATATTGTAATTGATTAAATCAATGAAATAATTGATTACACTAGTCATTTAATTGATTAAAGCAAAAAGAGCTTTTTTCTGCTTGCGACAAAAATTGTTGTAATCGATTGCAAGGCCAAAATAATCGATTAAAACAGTAACAACCTATTTACAAATGTTTTTATAATAACCCAAGGTTTTGTAAAAAAAAAATTATTTTCACTGTAGCTGGCTCTAATAGCGTGGGATCTGGCGCTGATAGCATGGCACTGTAGCTGAAGGCTAATTTTCATGGTTTTTGGCACGATTAGCGCCAGGAACGGCGCCGTTAGCTCCAGAATTTGATCTGTGGCGCGATTAGCGCCAGATATGGCACCGATAGCGCCAGTAGTGCCCTGGAAAACACGTTTTCATTGGATTCTGGCGTGGATAGCGCCAGAAGTGGCGCCAGTAATGCCAGGACTCGTGCTGGGGCCTATAAAAGGCCATTTTTGCATTTTTTGAAGGAAAAACTGCATTCCTTCTTCTTCCCTTCGTTTTCTGCCATTAGAGCTTGGGAAAAGCTTCATATCTCCGCCATACTTCATCTAAACACTTCCTAACTAGCTAGAAACATGATTAGAACCCGTTATGAGCTAAAATCCAGCTTCTAACTTCCTTAAGAGCCATCAATAGGAGATATCCCTTTCTCAAAGAAACTTTACAAAGCTTGGATTCTGAGGAGAAAGAAGGCGATTCAAGGACGCTGAAGCTTAGAGAAGCGATCCTCTAGCCTTCCACGACTGTTTTGAGGTAAGAAACTTAAGATTTACCGATTGATTTGTGAAATTGGTAATGGGATGAATAGTAACCCATTTATGTTAGGGCTGAAATTATGCTTGGGTTCTTTAGAAAAGTATGCTCAGGAGGTTGTTCTGATGAATATGGAACTTTGAAACATGACTTTAGATAAAGTTTAGTTTTGACCCTGAGATAGTTATGAGTAGGCTAAATAAAGGGTATTATGATAGATATGAGCCTAAGTACCTTTACAAAAGTTGTTCAGAAGGCCAAATAAACGGTGAAAACGTGTTGATATAACTATTTTAGCCAAGTTGGATTATTAGTGACATATGGCCTGGGTAAAGGCATTTGAATTGGTTGAATTGAATTATACAGAGTCTCAGAGAGACTTTAAAGCCTTGGTTAGGTTGAGATAGATCCTGCTGAGGGTCTGTGAGTCGCCTATAAGGTGATTAGCTTTAATAACCCTAAGATAGATGAGTGAGAGGTTTATGGCAAGGAATTGTGTTTTCCTTTCATTTTAACGGTTGAAAACCGTTGTTAGGTGCCTTGTTTGGTGTTGTTGATGATTTTTTGTGTTGTGTGTCTGTATATAGGGTGGGACACCGAGAGTGTCAGTGGTGAAGACCACAGTCCAAGGATTAGACCGCAGAGCACCACCGTTCCAGGTAAGCTCTTTGTTCTTGGGAGTGTTTCCCACTACTTGTGTTCCCCCATACTCTGAGATGGAGTGATGGGTGCATATATGATTTACATGCATTGAATTGGTTGTTACAGCTTTCTTCATGATGATATGTATGCATGTATCTGTGCTTTGTGTATGGTTGCCTTTCGGATAAATCTTCTGGCCAGTAGATAGATATGGACCTCCATAGGAGTAGAGCGCAATTCCTAGTTTGGTTTGCTCCATAGGAGAGATTCCTTAAGACCAAGAGATAGGTGGTCTCATGTTGTAGCAGCCTATTCCCGGAGGTACCATATGGCGTGCATCCTTGTGTAGGGGTAGCTCCCGTTGGATGACACAGGTGTGAGTTCCGACCTCACACTGTAGACTGAGATGGTCCACGATGACTTACTGGGTACTGAGATGGTCTTAGGGGACTGAGATGGTCCTGGATACTTATCGAATAAATTAATTTTAAATGTAATGTTTTAATCAATTAAAATAATCATTAAATACTTCGACTATCATTGGTTGTATTCTTTAAGACTTGAAAAAAAATATTGAAACTAATTAACTTATAATTATATATTTTACATGAGATGGTAGATATGACAATTTTGTAGCTAGATCAAAACAAAAAGAAGCAAGTATATTAGAATGAAAAACTTGTTTAACAAGACTTGGACATATGGGGAAAAAATATATATTTTGGTCCATTTTGTCTTTTGATATGTCTTATACTAAATTTTATGTAGATAGTTGTTTATATTTTATATAAGGAGTTGTGTTTTATATAAGTTGTTTATCTAGCTATTAAAAAACCAAAAGTTATAATAACTAATTGATTAAAATTAGTTTTTAACTAAGCATTCACTCACTAATAACAAAATAAAGAAAAATAATTCACCAAATGAAATATGATTTCTCTTGATTTTAAATTTGAAGCAATAAAAAATTTATCATCACGAGTAAATTTACATGATATTTCGTGCACTACCATGATAATAACTAGTTCCAAAACCAAATCTCTCTCAATTTACAATGCTTTCCAAATGGATTGATCCATAATTCATATAAAAGAGAAGACAAATTTAAATGTGCATCAACAAAAGCTTAGGTTTCATACCAATTATCATTAATTAAACTAATATATATGATAGGTGTTTGGCAGGGTGGGTACTATAGTACCCGTACCCATCCTACAGATAAATACTCGTCCTAGACCCATCCCTAATAAGTGGGTATTTATTTTACTCATTTGTGGATATTTTTGTCGATACCCATAGGATCCAGATACACTTTGTCATACTTAATCACACTCGAGCCTAGGGGGTTGTGTATCCTCCAGTCTCTATTAGGACGAATCCGGGCCGCATCCATTATCTAAACAGTGGGTTATGGGTACAGACCACACCTAGTTGCATTGTTAGCACCTTATCTTATATCGCAAAACCTTTACTAGAACACTAACATTTCTGACCCACACACCCGACATAGAGCACGCCTAGTTGCACCCTTAGCACATTATCTTATCCTTTATATTTTAATAAAATTCTTCATTCGTCTCCTATTTATTAAGAAAAAAATATGACACTTAACCTCTTAATTGTAGACATTAACATAATTAAATATGATTAATAAGATCTTAAATATATATTTTAATTATTATAGAATTTTCGCTAATTTTTATTATATATTTTCAATATTATATTTTTAATTTAAATTATTATACTATTTACTATTACTTCTTAATAAATATTCGGAGGGAAAATTTTGCTATATATATTGATCATATTTGAACAGGATTGCCTACTGCATATAAAGATATAAGTGGTCTATTCTAAAAAATAGAATATATATATATATATATATAAGTAAAAATAATAAAATATAAAATCATTTTTTAAGTTAACAAAATATAATTACCTAAAATTATTTAACTGTAAAATAACAATAAAATTTATATGAAAATAACCGTACCATCGTGTTTATGACGCATCTACAAGTTTAGGTTACTTGCAATTTTATTTTTTAATTGGGTGGGCAAAGCCCCAACCCGACAATCATTTATGAACACAATGAAAAGAAATACAGCGTAATTCATCCATGAAAGGGACTATAGCGAAGTCAGGAATTCACAATAATAGACAAACCAAAAGTTAAACTACAAAAAATGAGTGGTGTTGATTCACCCATTGATATGCAAAATGCAGATGATCCTTATAACTTCACTCGACTAACAAATATCTTTCTTTAATGCTTAATATCTTACCCTTTAATGTCGTTGAAAGAATTTGTTCCAACAACCAAGAATTTGGCTTCACATAGTTTTGGGTCACATCAAAGTCTATTATTTTAGGTTTTTAAATGGAAAACTTTTTCATTTCCTGATATTCATACATGACTTTCAAAAGAAATTTTGTTAGAAAAACAATTTTTAAACTTCTAGAATAAACCTTTTATTATCAAAATATTTGTATTTTTATTTGAATAAATTTTATGTGAATTTATTAAATATTTTACACATTTTTCAATAATCATTTACCTGAAACCCACATAATAATTAAGAATTTATATTTAGTGTATATATATTTTAAATAACTGTATTAGTAGTATTAATTTCTCTTTAAATTTTTGTTGAAGAATTCATGGTTGTATGTTCTATTTGTCAAGTCATTCTAGTAGTTTATAATTTTGTTGTTGTCATGATTGGATTTTTTAGAAAATTTTTAATTATAGAGGAGAGACTGTCCAAAATTTTATAATATGTTCTTCTATTTAATTCTTTATTAAATTTTTAAATGGGAATAAGAGTGTGTTTTCTATATTGTAGTCCTCCTCTTTAATTTAGAATTTTCCTAAAATACAAGTCTCGTGGTAATATGGATTGTGAATGAATGAGATGTTGAAATGGGATAATGTGATTGGGTTGATGATGTTGAAATGAGATAATGTTGATATGGTTGATGATGTTGAATATTGATGTTTATGATGATGATATTGAAATAAAATGATGTTGATGTTGTTGATGACATTGAGATAACATGATGTTGATGTTGATAATGACATTGATGAGAGATAATGTTGATGTGACAATGTCATTGTATGTGGTGGATACACATGGATACACATGACTTATTGGATATCCTTGCGAGGAACGGTTGGTCCCTATCCATGGTTAGTGCAATGATGGTGCCCATGGTTTTATGCTGCGTATGTACATGTGAGGTGCAGTGACCTATTGGATATCCTTGCGAGGAAGGGTTGGTCCTTACCCATGGTCAGTGCATCAATGAGCCCATATTTTTATGTTGTGTATATACATGGCGGCACATGACTTATTAGATATCCTTGCGAGGAAGGGTTGGTCTCTATCCATGGTCAGTGCATTAATGGTGCCCATGTTTCATACTTCATAATTGCATGGATAGAAATAGAATGAAGGCAATGTGTACCCGTGGGTTTTTATGGGCTGAAAATGCAGGTACCAAGGGGCCATTCGGTTTGGAATTTCCTTATGAATCTGGTTGATTGTAACACCCCAATATTTCAATTTATTGTGTATGGATTAATAGAAATATTTTAAGGATTATTAGAAATTCAATCTATAAGTTGAGTGGCATTTTGTGCTAGATTTTGTAGCTTCCGTGAATAATCCAAGCTTCCGTAAGGTATTTTGGGTGATATTTGAGTAATTAAACGAATTTACGAAAGGGCAGTTTGGTCTT
>PYAF01006264.1:1142554-1163715 GCA_007407185.1 Glycine tomentella | reverse complement strand
ATTTACACCATCAAAGAATAAGGAAAGAATTCACCTGATGATCCAAGGATGATATGCATAATGATGAATGTATCAGGTTGAATGAAAATCAATATGGAAAACAAGCCTTTCCTCAAACTTTGAAATGATTTGCCTTGCTTCACTAAATCCTAGTGACCCATATGAGTATCAATGGAAGCAAGACCTTTAGAACCCAGAAGAAACCCTTTGTGAATGTTTAGAAAGCTTTAGGAATGCTCAGATCTCAAAAATTCAAGTCCCTTTTTCGTCAAAGGCAGGTTCTATATATATAAAAGAAACTGTAACAGAAATAATCGATTAAACCAGCTCCTGTAATCGATTGTTTTTGAATTGTAATCGATTACATACGCTCCCGTAATCGATTAAAGTGTTCAAGATAGGTTCAGGATTACAGAAACGGGTCATTTAATCGATTATCCCGATGTGTAATCCATTAAGTCAAACTTTGTGAAAATCATGATTGTGAAGATTAATCGATTACAAAATATGGTAATCGATTAAAGCAGAAAATGTATAAACCATGAAATGAACTAAGTAATCGATTACAAGAAGTGGTAATCGATTAAGACAGAGTGATCTTAATTTCAAAATAGGTAAATAATCGATTACAGTTCAATGGTAATCGATTAAACCAGTCACTCATTCAAAATTGTATATATGCAAGAGTGAAATAATCGATTAAAACGATAATGTAATCGATTACTTTGTTCTTAATCATTTCCAGAAAGTGTAAAGAACAATATAATCGATTATGTAAGTCTAGTAATCGATTAAACCAGTTTAGAACAATTTTTCCAAAATACTTGACTTATTTTAAAGTTCCAAACCAATTGCTTAAAGCTTTTATGATATAATGCATGAATGATCATTAATGAAATGCATGTAAGAACTTGGATCATCAGAAGGCTTCCTTTCCTTTTACATTTAATCACAATCTTTATCTTCAAGCCTTCAAGCATGTTGAAAGTCAAAACCTTTCCAAGTCTTTACAAAGCTTCAATCTTCAAGAGCTCCCCCTCAAATCAACACTTCCTTAACCATTCCTGAAAATGAAATCGTAACATTTACATTAACAACAAACCTTAACACAAATTAATATTTCGCACATAAAGCAAAAATTTTAAGTTCATACCCACTACAAGTGAAGCAATAACATCAACATCAAGTTGTCTGTGATCCTGTGTTATATGGTCATTCAGACAATTGTGTTTTCCGCCCTATCTTGAAACCACCCACTTCTCACCGTACATTGGTTTATGCACCCTAACCCTCCAAGGGCAAACATCGTTGTAAGCAACACACTTCATGGCAAACCTGTCAGGCTTGCTCTCAACCACAAATGCTTCTTGATGTTCCCTTATCAGGTTTCGCTTAATTGCAATTTGTGCCTCCTTTTTGGATGGAAATTCCTGTTGAACAAACAAATCGCCCCCTAATTGCCAGGGACCTTGCACTGAACCAGAACCTGAAGCTGAACCGGTAAAAGATTGTTCTTCGCTTGGGTAATTCCAATCAATATATGTGTAATGTGGAATTCCGTCCCAAAAAGGAATAACTGCACTGCCTTTAAACACAAAACAGTTGAATAAACATAGGTTTGCAAACTAAAATACTATAATATACAGATGAAAAAATATTGTACGACTTCATCATTGATATAAGTCATGTAACATACCTTCAACGGGTTGTTCTGACTGTGTTGGTCCAACGTCCGGATGGTTCCGCAAATCAGACGACCCCACGTCAGTGTGTTGTTAGAATGCACTCGCATGCACACCAGAATCTTCATCATTATCGGACACACTGGCATTCTCCTGAAAAAGACGATCTTCCATTGCGATATTTTCATCATCGTCATCATCTTCATCGTCATCCGTAACCAAAGTTGGGTCATGTGAATCTTCCTCAGACATGTTTGCACCTACAGCACCATATGATGATGCAATATGTGCTGAATTACAAGCGACTGACCTCCTGGGTAAAACAACATCCTCTACAGTGATACAATCCACATACAACTCTAAAAACTTCTTCCTTGTGTGCTTCAAAAATTCTTCAATCACCATTTCCAATTCTTCATCATCCTGTACTGGAAATCCCACGTATTATTCATCCTGCCATATTCTTGCCGTCAACAAAGTGATACATGTCTTCTCATCTAGACCTAATTTTGGACGTATCTTCTCATGCAAATCATCCAATGTTGCTGTTCGCTTGATACGTGTTATCCTTTTCTCCCCTTCAAAGACAAGACCTCTTCACCCTTCAATTTTCCTTCCATTGAAAAATAATACAACACGAACACATTCCTCATCACTTGAACTCATTTCCTGCCCTCAACAAAAACAACAACTTCAAATTTTAAGAAACAATAATATAAGCTGAAAAACCTAAACCTTAATACACACGCCTGAAGCACATCAACACCAAAAACCCTAAATTAACAAACATAAACCCTAAACCCTTGCCCCTATACCAAAAGCCATAAAACAAGCACCCTAAACCCTACACTACAAAAAGAAAAAAAAAACAAAAAAGGCCTCAAACATGTACCATACCACCTAAACCCTAAACAGAACACCCCAACTAATCCCTAAACCCTACAACAAACAACATGTACCCATAAACTACGCACCTAAACACTAAAACATAAGCCCTACAAAACCTAAACCCTAGAACACACGCCGACAACACACAAAACCATTATTCTACAATCTAAGCCCTACAAAACACACAAACACTACACATTATTCTATTCTACAACCTAAACCATTATTCTAAACCCCCTAAACCCTAACCCATAAATTCACACACTCTAAACACTAAACCATTAGCCTTAAGCCCCCAAACCCTAACCACTAAACCCTAATCACAAAACAAACCCTAAAACTAAGCCGAAATCCATAAACCCTAAATCTGTAACCCAAGCCCTAAACCCTAATCATAACACATTAAACCAAGCCATAAAGCACATTAAACCTATCATCAATGTCGCTAACAAGTTCATATGGTCCTAACAATTTTCTAATAAAAAAATATAACAGATTAAATAACATGCACAATTGTTAAATCGACTTACTTATCGGCAGAGCTTCGGTGTCGGCAGGGCTTCGCTTCAGAGAAAATCGGCTCCTAAACTCTATAGAGAAGTCAGACCAAATTTTAGAGAGAAGGTGGAATGGTAAAAAGTGACTTTTTTGGGGGTATATATAGGCAAAATGGGACCCAAAACCGCCTGGCTTGGGCATGTTTAAACACGCCTAGCCTGGCGTGTTTGGGTGCACCATTTGCTCAAATAATTCCCCAGCTGCTCTATTTGCCAAATTTTTTTATTTAAATGTATTATTTTTAATTTTTTGCCCTATTCTATTTCTATAGAACTCTAAACTAATAGAGGGAGGTATAGTATCCCACCACAAAAAATCATGAAGAGAGAGACCAAGAGAGGCAATTTTATCGACACAATAATAGTCTTCTATGTATGTGTGTGTGAGAAACTCTAAAGTTAACACTCTTTACAAGGTGAAGACAGTTTTCCCATCTATTCAAAATCTTGGAGGGAACATGAGATCTATGAGAAAGCCTGCACAGCAAGTAGAGTCACACTCTAACCAAAGAGAGTGCCAACCTTTGGAGATTACTGCAATTTCAATAGCAATGATGGCCCCTAAGAACTCAACATAGATGGCAACCCTTGGCATCGCCGTTAGTGTTGACTTTCATCCACTGAGGGAGGGAAGGATGCTAAAGAACTTCCTGAAACATGGGCCAAGGGCGCATTACCATAGTTCGAAAAGCTTTTCAGTAGCTCAAACATCAAAGTCTTTACAAATTTTGTCATAGAAAATATTAATTAATATTGTGAATAAACTTTTATGATAATTTCTAATAAAAATTATTTATTAAATTCTTGATTAATATTTTAGTATTTTTAATGGTGAGATATTTTATTTAAGCCCTACTTGAGTAAATTTTTACATAAATACTTATAATTTTTTTTAAAATGAATATTTTTCTTTATAAACTAATAATAACATACACATAAATTAAAATTATCCTCTTAGAGAAATCAAATGATTTTACATTTTTCAATAATAGATAATGTGTTTAAAAATATGCTACTAGATTTTTTTTTATAAAAATGAATAATTAATTTTACTTACATGAAAATCAAGATTTTTTTTATGAATCTTAAGTGTTTTTAATATACTGAATTAGATACTAATTTCATTATGTATATAATTATTATTAATTAGTAATCCAAGAAAATTTTATACATAAAACACGATTAAATTTGTGATTTGAATGCATAAATATCTTTACATACATTTTAAAATAATTATCTTTTTTTTAGTATTTATATCTATTTATTTATTATATATTAAAAACAAATTTACATTGAATTGTGACTGTGAGGGTTATTTATAAAACGGCACACATCTCATCTTTTCTGTGCCTGGCCATTCCGTTTCCCAGATCTGCTTCTTCCGTTCCCCACAGGTAACCCTTTCTGTTCTCCGATTAGTGTTTTCCATTTTCTTTCATTTTTCGCGCTTCATTTTCCATTTCTCTTATCGATCCGTACATTTCGCATTTCATGTTACGCGAGATCCTTTTCCCGGCCTCGTCAATCTCCCTTGTTCAGATCCATTTTCAATTTTCATTTTCATTGTGTTTTTCGCTGTGTGGAATCGTAGGTTTTGATGTAATCGTTTTCTTTTGTGATTGATTTGATTTCGATCAATTCATGGCGTTGCACTCATTCTTATACTGTGAAATGTGAATGATAAGGGAACAGAGGGTGTTATTCCTATTTTGCCATCGAAAGTAAGGAGGTATAGATGTCTTTGTTAGTCTTATAGAATTATGATCAAATAACAAATGACTTTTTTATTCCGTTTTTGCTGTGTTGTGCATTGTCTCCAGAATTGGATTAGATATATATTTAAAATGATCTTAATTAAGGTTTTAAATTACTTTTGTGGTTTTGTTGAATTTCCTGATTGCGGGAAATTGCGGACAAATATGGGCGGTGTGGCCACAATTGCGATCATTGTCACCCCCAAAACCTTGACGCTGCGGCCGAAGTCGTGGTCTTGGACCTTTTTTAAAACCTATAATATTTAGATCAATTGTCCACAAGATGAAGAAAACTGTGTCAGCAAAGTCTGGCAATTAATTTTCAACTTGATTCAAGTTACCTGTTGTTTGTTGATGGCTGTGTGCGCTTTGAAAGAAGATGAAAAAAAAAAAGTGCTAGATGTTTGAATGCAAAATGAAAATACATTTGATTAATGTTTGGTGCGTGCTTGGTGGTGACTGTTGTCTGAATAAATATATTTTGTAGGTTGTCACATTTTATTTCTGCCCCTCTCTTTTTTGTGTTTGTGTCTTTTACTGCTTATGAATTTATGTGAATCTTGTTTGTCCATTTGAAGGCTGAGACTAGACTGTTCCTTTCAGAAATCAGTTGAAGAGCATGGGTCGTGGAGTTAGCAGTGGTGGTGGTCAAAGTTCATTGGGTTATCTTTTTGGCAGTGGAGAGGCCCCTGCCTCAAAACCGGGAACAAATAATGCCCCAGCCCAACCTGAAGTGCAGGCTGTAAATAATGTGCCTCCTCCAAAAGCATCTCCTCCTACTAAAACAATAGACCCTAACAAGCCTGCTGGTATCAACAGTCATTCTACTGATGGCCAGAACACCGGCAACTTCATCACGGTATTATTTGTGCTTATTAACTTATATTTAATTTCTTTTTCTTTTTTTCCAAGTTCTCTTTCTTTGTCTCATTTTCGATTTATCATTGGATGATCCCAATTAACTTGGGTTAAAGGTGCTGTTGCTGTTGCTGTTGATGTTGATGTTGATGTAAGTTATTATAATTTAGGCTCTATGTCAAGAACCAACTATTCCAAAAGCTAACAGGGATTAAGTTATTATAAACTGTTAGATGAAGTCACATGGTGACATGAATGGTTTTATATTATGGCGCTACAAGGGATTAAGTCTGGTACACTGCACACACTTACAAAATTAGGTTTGATTGTCCCCAATTTGTGTTTTAATTGTCTTATATGTATTGTACTGTGATAATTTTGTTAATGTGGGGTTCATATAGATATTTTATTTGTCACCTCACATGTTGAAAATTTCAAAATAATTAGGTCTGGATGTTCAATCTAGTTAGCTATACTATCTGTACTAGTTTGGAAATTATCAAATTTCTGGGAAATAAAAATTATTATCTGGGTTCTGTTCTTACTGCTATATGCATAAGAATCAAAAGATTGGATTTGCCTATTCAATGTGAGTTAATCTACTTAATCATCTATTTAGGATTTGTTTTCCATGCAATGAGGATAAGTCTACTTAATTATGTATTTAACCTTGAATATCAGCTGTCAGCACTGACTGTTATTATGAAATATGAATCACTTAATGCTCATATTGCTTAATGTTGACTTCCTATCAGTTTATTTTCATCCTGGACCTAGGTATTATTTAAACTGTAGTGAAATACCTATATATCAATGATAGTGATAGAGCTTCCATCTTGTCTTTTAAACAGAATACAATCCTGTTTGTAGGTCATTAGCATTAAACATCAAACATTATGTTAATGCTCTTAATGCTTAATATTGGCTGCCTATCAGTTTGTTTTCAATCTGGACCTAGGTGCTCTTATTTGAACTCTAGCAGCAAATTTATTAAAATACCTTTATATCAATGATAGAGATAGAGCTTCCATCTTGTCTTGTAAACAGAATTCGATACTGTTTGCAGGCAATTAGCATTTAACATAGTGGGGAATAAGGCGTGGTTATTGTATTAGAGTGATGTCTTACAAGTTTGAAACTACATTAAGATACATTCCATAACATTCTGAAGAGATACATGAAAAGTAGATTTATAGCTTGCCTGCCTGCCTATGCTTAGATTGTATTTTCTTTGGAATTTATCTGGATTTTATATTTTTCTTTTCCAATTTGGCTGCAGGACCGACCCTCAACCAAGGTCCATGCTGCCCCTGGTGGTGGTTCTTCCCTAGGTTATCTCTTTGGTGGACCTGGGGAGGGGAAATGATACCTTGTTTGCAAAGCTTTTGCTCAATGATGAACGGTTTATTTTGAAATTCAGGTCGTGGAAACATAATGGAAGATATGGTGTATTATAGGTTATGGTTGCTGGGATAAGTGGGTCAAGAGTGCTATATTTTGGATGTGCTAAACATCACAGAACTGTGTTTGACAGAAACAAATATATCTATTAAGTGCTCATTTGCTTCCAATTTTGTATTTCTTGTTTTCCAAGTTATTCTTTTAATTTGTTATCATGCACCGGATTATTTCCATGGATACGAATAACCCATGCTGAAAAATTCAGGCATAATTTTGGTTAGTAAAATGAAGAGTGTTAGCAACACGATTTTTGACACTCTTGAACCCACTAATATTAGTTAAAAGTTTATTGGAAACTGCAAAATTATGGATGAAATATTGTTTCCTTCGGGTTAAGGCCTAAACCTTGAACTAGCATTTTACTTAGATTATTAAGTATAAGGTTAGAGTATAAGTTTAGAGAACGGTTGAGTATTCTTCGAGTCATAACCAGTTCGTAAGACAGAGGCGACGAATTGGATTCTTCACTTTAACTCTTTAATAAAAGATTAATTTAATTTTAAAGCTAAATGTTTCTGGGGAGTTGCAGTGCTTGTGTGCCTTCATATCAGAATAAATAAAAAAATCAGTTCTTCCCAACGGAACCGAGTTTGTCCTTTTGTTTTATGTTTTCCGTGCGGATCCTCTGCTGTTGAGAGAAAAAAGAAACAAGTAGATTGTGTTATGAAATTGTCCTTCTTAACTAAAAATACAAGAGGAAATTTCATTTAGAAAAATAAAATCTCAAAATGTGTCGTTAGGAACAATAATTTAGTGAGTGATTATTTAAAATCTCAAAAGACGATATATATTGTACATAATGATTACTTCAAATGATATGTTTTTGTCTTTTTAATATCTTTATATCATTATCCTCTACATCTTATTATTATTAAAGAATAACGGATCTAATATTTAAATTAGGAATGGCAATTGGATTTTGGATCCAGGATTTGGATTTATCTTTTCAAAGAACAAGTGTCGGTAACATCTCAACATGTTTGCCCTCGAATTCCAACACTTGTTCCTTGCTCTTCCCCCTTCTCACACTTAACACATTTTCCATGAGTAATTAGATGGCAGGCTTCCTTATAACCTAAAAATTCCAAATGATACATAAATATAACCCTGCAACAGTACCTTTTTCCACCCACTCAGAAAAAAAAAGTACCTTTTTCCTACTCAATAATATTGATACTCTCCTGCTTACTCCTATAGATAAACAGAACACCGAAATAGCCTTCATATCATTTAACACCTTTGTCTCTTGTCCTTCCCTTTCTCACACTTGACACATTTTATGCTTAGCAAAAAAAAAAAATACTTGACACATTTTAGATTAGTAATAAGAGTTAGGTCCCATTACTACTGAAAAAAAAAAAATCCAAAATATACCAAGATATAACCCCCGATAGGACCTTATTCCTCCTCAATAATGATACTTCCATAGTTTCTTTTTTTACCCACACGCTTTATACTTTTATTTATAAGAAGGAAAAAGTATAAATTAAAAATAAGTTTGAATAAAAGAAAATATGTAGGAACAATATTATTATTTTCCCACTAAAGTGAGCTTACATAGAAATTGTAGGGTCCAAATCCAATTTAAAAATTAATAATGAGATAAGATAAGACAAGGACATAAAGACACGTACAAATATTACAACTATTACCTTTGACACTAAAATAGCAAAACGAAACTTCTCTGAAGGTTCTGGCACACTTACAAGTAGAAAGCACCAATCCTCAAAAAGAAGCCTGATATCATATGTCCACACATGAAGGAAGTGCAAGTACTTCAATGTTTCTGTATGCACAAAAGTTTTCAAAATGTTCATGAAGATGGAAATTTCCAAGGAAACTTCTCAGGTTTTATAAATGACCCTATTCCGCTGAAGCTAATTCTTCAAATGACCCACCATCATATAGAAACCCTAATTTGTTACACCTTCTTCCCTCATTCTCTCATCATCAATATTCAACAACATGGCTAATTTGCAAGGAGGGCCTGACTTTGACAAAATCTTTCACTTCCTCTCCATTTGCATCCTTGCTTTCATCAATGAAGGCTCTTCCTCCCTCTCAAGTGCATTCATGAATGAACCATGGTCATGGGGCCTAAGCATTCCCATAAGTTTGTACGTGAAATTTGCACTTGAGATCCACACTCACCTTGGAATCTGCGTTGGGGTTGGAGTACCCTCTTTGGTCTATTGGGGTGCCACACGTGGTGCCATTGATTGGTACTGGGAAGCAGCATTGAAGTTCAACCACGAGATCTTCAAAACATGCTTGTTCAATGTTGTGATTGGGTTGTTACACTTGTTGGTGTCAAAGCTTGCTCATTACATCATTGAGTGGGTGAGGGATCACAAGCCGATGAACAAGGGTTTTTTGTCTCATTTACTAGTGGTCGCAAACTTGGACTTGGAAGCACTCTCTCAGCACCCTTTACTAAGGCCTATTTCTTTCAAAACTTTGTTCTTGAAGCTCATTGAGTTACTTGTTGTGTTCTTCTACAATGGGAATATATTGCTCTTGAGTTGGTGCTTTTCAGGGCAGGTTTATAGTCATGAGGTTGGTAAGGCTATTTCTTGGGTTAGCTTGGGGAGCTCCATGTTTGTGTGGATTAAGTCTTTGCTCAGGGAACTGGGAACACAACAGGAACCACTTGAAGAGAAGCCATGCATGAAGGTGGTGGAAAAGGATAACTGTTCTTCAATTCAAAGTGCGGAGACCAAGGATGATCATGATCAAGCATTAATCTGCTCATCAGAATGTTGATGGATTCAATAAGGTGAAGGTGGAATGGATGATAGTTTTAAGTGTATCAGCATTGAATTGTAATGAGTGATGATCTATCTTTTGTATATATATTTATATATGTTCTGTCATGTGAGCGCTGTGAGTACTAAATATTGAAACATTCCTTGATGTTGTCTAGAGGTAGACATGAGTTAGGAATAAAGGTTTAGTATGTGCATCGATTGTTAACCTGTCAATGTTTTCATGTATGACGACTGTCTCAATTTATTGTATAATTTCTTATTTTACTTTAGCTACGTACATTCAAATATAGAGTTGGACGTATTTTAAGAAATGAGTGTGTTTCTTTGATAAACACCAAAATGGTCACAAATTATTTATTCATATTAATCAATTACTTGTTTCTTTTGTGTCATTTCAAATAAAAATGTAATATGAGCATTAATGAAAATATAGATTAATTAACATGAAATTGTTCCATTTTTACTAATGATTTCAAGTTCGAATCTTAGATATCTAATTATGTTAAGTATTCAAATATTATCACTTATAATTATTTTATCCAATTCAAATAAGATGGTCTATTGTGAAGAATCTCTATAAGACATCAACTTAGTTATGCATCTCGCACTAGTGCTTTAGCTTCAAATTGCTGATTAAGATATTTGGTAGATAGACCAAAACAGTAATAACCTTAAATGGATAAGAGACTTTGGTTTGAGAAGCATATCTATCAATTTATTCAAAGTATTATTATGGTCTACACATTTGGAGACCCTTTTAACAACCTTATCCCTAGTGAGTGCATTTTTGCAAAATATTGTCTTCAACTGAACTTTTTATTGGTACTTTTACATTGGCTGGCAACAGCTATTGGACATGGAAAGGTGCCCATATCTCCGTTAATTTATGTCGGGCTTATCTCAAATGAAGAGTGGGAAATGGAAGATAAAATTTGAATAAATAGCCAATTCAGTGAAAACCAAGGCATTAACCACCTAATTATCTTTCGTGTAACTTTCAGAATCAGGCAACTTGGAACCCCTAGTTGTCTGGAGTTGTATCATCTTCAAGAGGTACAAGACATGAAGACATCTTCAAACTTCCCGTCTCAAAATTTGGAGCTCCTGATTAATTGATGTGGTTAGTACACCATTCAGCAAGGTGCACCACAAGGGCAGACAATTACAAACTCCAGAGATTACCAAACAAAATATAGCCAGTTCCAATAAGTAAATAGTTTGGGAAGAGCCTGATCCAACAGTAAAATTGTATCTTGGTGATCAGTTAGTTATACTATTTATGATGGAAATTTGTTAAGTGATCGAAATACAATTTGTCATAATTTTCACACTTGATTCTTATCAATTACAAATAACTTATTTTATTTAGTATGATAGAATCACATTGTAAGTTCTTTTTATTCAAACTAACATTTGATATAACTTTCAATTAAAGGACTCATGAGATCAATCAAATACATATATGATTTTAACATAACCATGTATTATTGTATCGCATTTGAAAGTATCCATTTTGATGATTAATCTTTGTAACCGAAGTAGTTTTTTAATAATCAAGCAATATTGATTTTGAGTATAATTATAAAAGTGGTTTTCGAACAGTTATGTAGTTTTTGATAATATGAATATTCTTTGATAAATATAAATGTATAAATTGATTGGTAAACAGAGCTATAAGAGTAAGGAAAGTAACAACTTTGTAATGCAAAAGACTTTTTTGAAAGTGAATTAAATTAAAATGCAATCAATAATTTAAATAACAAAAATGTAAAGTACTCAAAATGTAAATTGAAAGTAAAATACGAAATAAAATGAAAGTTGCAGAAAAAGTAAAGAACAAGAAATAAGTAAATTTGAGTTCAGAGAAGAAATGAATATTGGAGAAAGTATAAAATTTGGAGAAGAAATGTAGGAAGAAAAGAATGCCTGAAATATAAGTCACCCAAAAGAAAAATTGCATGAACATTAAATTGTATTAAGAATGGGTTTGAAAATACACGTCCTTGTAACTGGTAGTCATCTTTGCAACCAAGGAAAAATGTCTATCAGTGTACCTATTTCAACTCAACGGTCAAATTACAAGATCTATCCAAGTGTATAATATAATTTGAACTAGTTATCCCAAATTTTGTTACCTCAATCTTTGTGTTTACTACCAGAAAACCGATAGTAACTGATTTTGCACATTCGATAAAAACATGTTTTCAATGATTTTTCTCTTCATATCTTTGAGGAACATCTAACTTCAACAAACCATCTTTTAATGTAGTTTTCATCTTCTAAGTCTTCATATTTTTTGTTATCCATTGAACTCAATTATTTTCAATTGTCATCTTAACATAACTTCAATATTATGGTCTTCAGCTTCTTTTGATTCTTGTATTTAAAAAAATTCACTAGCACGTGTAACACATACTCATAGGTTCGAATCCAACCCTCTCTCATACCTTCACTTATAGCAAGGAACCTCCGAGTACTAGGGTGCATTAATTTTTATTTTTTTTTCCAACAGGTAAATAGTTTGAGTTAACAAATTGGTTTAAGTTTGATTTTGTGCCTATTGAAGCTGAATCAAAATACACTGCCATATTAATGTCAGTAGTTCAAGTGCATCGTATAAAACCTCAAGAAACTTGCCAGCTATGTAAACAGACTCCACATATAGTTGATCATTTGTTCTTATATATTGTCAACTTCATGAGTAATATGGTTTATTTGGTCTAGATTTCACTCTTCTTCATGTTGGACACTTCAGTCTACAGTAATTTAACAGTGACTTCATATATGGTTCTCAATTATTTCATCATAAGGAGGATCTGCTACAACATACAGTTCTAATACTCTAACCTATTATTGAATATATTCAGGCCCGGCCCTGGGGCAGGGCGAGCAGGGTGTCCGCCCAGGGTCCAAAAATTTTTGTGCTGGTAGTTTAAGTAAAAAAAATTTATTAAAAAAATAAAATAAAAATAAAACCTATGTTAGGGGTCCATTTTGTGTGTTAGGGTCCATTTTTTCCATCTCTTAATTTTAATATTATTTGCATTTCAAAAAATTTGTGTACTAGAGGTCCATTTTTTCCATCCCTGAGTTTTAATATTATTTGTATTTCAAAAAATTTATGTGTCAGGGGCCCATTTTTTTCCATCCATTAGTTTTAATATTATTTGTATTTCAAAAAATTTGTATGTTAAGGTCCATTTTTTGTATGTTAGAGACCCATTTTTTATCCCTTAATTTTAATATTATTTGTATTTCAAAAAATTTATGTGTTAAGGGCCTATTTTTTTCATCCCTTAATTTTAATATTATTTGTATTTTAAAAAATTTGTATGTTAAGGTCCATTTTTTCCATCCCGTAATTTTAATATTATTTGTATTTCAAAAAAAATATATGTTAGAGACCCTTTTTTTCACTTTGCCCCGGGCCAAAGAATTCTCAGGACCGACCCTAAATATATTTGGAAAGAAATGAAATCATTCTTAAAGGAGAAAATCCGTGTTTTATAGTGTATGATGAAAATAAATTTTGTCAAGAAAGCTTGGCAGTGGTCTGAATCATGCACGTCAGTTACTAGTAACATGCAGTACTATACCTAAAGGCGGTTGTAATATTTTTCCACAAGAAAAGGCTGTAAGTGTAGGTTGGAAGAAATGTGGACAGGTTTCTTTTGCTATTACATAATTACACGTTGGAAGCATTCACACGCTACAAGGGTACAGACTTTGCTCCTGCATGAGGATAAATGTCAATCATCTAATCCTCAAATGGCTCACTAGCACTTCAAAATCTCTTCCATCTATACTTACTTACTAACTGGAATTTGATCATACTTCTGATGAAATAAAGATGCTACCTAGAAATGTTCAATCTCAACCTGCCTTGACAAAACCTTTACTAACTGTTATTTTCTTCTTTCTCATCCTGAAGTGCAACATATCCAAGCAAGTTATAACTTAGAACCGTCTTAGAATGACTACCATTACAAAAAAAATGGATTTTCCAATGGACGAAATTCATTGCTAAGTTAGAAAATCGAATTCCGACAAACAAAAATCCATCGGTAAAATGGTCATCGAAAATTTTAACCGATGGATTTTTTTCGTCCGTCGGTAATTATCGATGGAAATATCCGTCGTAATGACATGTGAGAAATTTTTGACAGATAATTCCGTCGGAAATACACGTATAGACATTATAACTACTACAACAAGCGTTTTCTATGTCGGTTATTTAACCCCTTCTACGTCAGTTCGAAAATCGTCTTTGAATCTGGTGTCATGGAAAGTTGACACCTTCTAAGACGGTGTTCCAAATAACTGTCTTAGAATGTCATTTTTAAATAAAAAATTAAAAAATTGAGGTTTCTGTTACGGATAAACAAAGATAGGCCCAATTATCTATAATTCAAATATTTAAATTCTCAACCAATTATCATAACCACTAATGAACAGAAGATATAATATCACAACCGCTATCTTTCAGTTATCTAGATATCCGAATATCTTGGTAAAAGATAGTGGGCTTCAACTGTCAATCCAACAGGGTCCAGGTCAATATCCTATAAATAGAGTATCCTCCATGATGAAAGGTATTCACAATTCTGACTCTCTCTTTTCCATTCACAAAGCACACACTGCACGCCAATCATGTTGTGTATCTCTGTTGTGATCTTCTTCTTCCTTGAGTGCTTCAACCCCATAAGCATCTTGAGAGAGAGAGCCTGATCCCACATAAATCATCCAACAATCCTTGTTGGACATTTCTATTCTCTCTGAGCAGAATAGTGGCGCCATCTGTGGGGACGATAAATTTCGAATCCCATCAACTCACAATGGTTAACACCAGAAGGCACCAGATCGCTAAACGCAACGAACCACCCAAAAATTTGAACCTGGAAAATGTGGTGGTTAAAGATGTAGTTTTCCATACTGCCTCATCCCGGGTGGGTCCAGCAACCCGCATGGCGGCCAACCCACCACCAGCCGCAGAGGAGGAACCAGAGACCACGCAGCGCTTCATCCAAAATGCTCTAAATTCTCTTTTAACTCGAATGGAGAATTTAGAGAAGCGATATGAGCTTCAACGACAGGAAGATATCTAGAATCTCATAACCCAGTTGGACGAACGCAGTGCTAAACGCAGAGAGAAGGAACATCATCGCTTCCAGAATACCGAACATCCGTTTCGCAATATGGAGAACCTGTCAACGGGACGTACCGAGCATCCCCATGCAGCAGCAAGAAGACAGGGACCAGAGACATCGGCTCCCACTGCCGAGATTGGCAATAGGGAACCGATCAATCAATCCGAGCAAGGCAGAGTATCCCATTCTCGGTCATATAACTAGGGACTTCATATTTCCTCGACCATCGCCCCAGATTGTACCGCCGTGGAAAGACCAATAAGAGGGATCATACGCCAGCATGGACGAGAAGATGGCACTTATCGGAGGAAGTATCGCCGAGGTCAGCAGAACAACAACCGGTTCGTCGATAGAACTGTAGATGCTCAATTCTTGGAGGACTTTGATGGCTCATTTTTATCCAAATACGATGGAAGCCAGGATCCTCAGGTGCACATTGATGAATTTGACATGCAAATGTGCGTTTGAGGTATTGATGAGCCCATAATCTCACAGATCTTCGCTACTACTTTGACCGGAGCCGCCCAAACCTGGTTTCATACTCTGCCGCCACGTTCTATCCAAAATTTTGAAGATTTTTGGCCAGAAGTTCTTGTTAAATTATGTGACAAGTAAGAAGCAGCCAAATCCGATTTTGCTCTAGGGAAAGTACGCTAGTAGCCTGGAGAAACATTGTAGAGTTACCTGGATCGATTCAAGGAAGCCGCTTTACAAGTACAAGGCTTGGAAGAAAAGGTCCACGTGCATCTCATCTCAGCCGGGCTCAACGGATCCTCCCGCCTCGCCAAGTCAATTTATAAAGATCCTGTAAAATCTTTAAATGAGTTCATGATCCAGTCCAAGAAATACTTGGAGTTGGAGCAAATGGAAATCGCCAACTCAGCTCCGAGGGACAGTAAAAAACGCTCATCACCAAGGAATCGACGTCAGGAGAATGCACAATCCAGCCGACCTCCTGCAAACGTCCCCATTGGCCGGCCTCCATGAAACACTCCTGACCTCCGCTTCAGGCCTAGTAAGTATGAATGGAAATTTGACAAGTATGCTCCATTGACTACTTCACGAGGTCAGATATGGAAAGAAGTTGCTTTTACCGAGATGCGGAAAGTAGACCGTCCTCCTCCAATAGTAAGAAAGGAAGGATTAGATTATTCCCAGTATTGCGATTTTCACAACGGACCGGGTCATATGACCGATCAATGCTGGGAGCTCCGAGATGCAATAGAAAAATTTGCTCGTGAAGGCAAACTGCGGTAATATGTCATTCGAACTCAGGGGCACCAAGGCAAAAGAAAAAGTCAACAGGAGAATAAACATCGAGACGACAAGAAAAGCAAGAAGGACGATGACTTCCCAGAACCCAAGTTCGAATGTAATGTCATTTTGGGGGGCATGGGAGGTGGAGGCGATACGGCCAATCAGCGAAGAAAATACCTCAAGGAGGTTATGTCAGTAAGAGATCAATCGAGGTTCAAGGGCAGCAAGGGAAGCAGTAAGAAGGCCCCACCCCCATTGATTTATTTCACCGAAGAAGATATGAAAGGGGTGGTGCCCGACCACGAGGACGGTCTCGTTATAACGGGTATCGTGGCTAATTTCTGGGTCAAAAGGATATTCGTCGATAATGGTAGCTCGGCCGACATCATCAATTTGACCGCATTTAAGAAGATGAACCTGAAAGAAGAAGACTTGAAGCCATGCCAAACCATGTTGATAGGTTTTAATGGGGGAGGCACCGGTTTAAAAGGCGCTATCGACCTCCAACTCACGCTGGGAACGAAGGAAGGTTTCAAATCAGAACGGGTCACATTCACTGTCGTCGAGTTCTCCTCGCCATATAACATTATCATGGGCAGGCCAACGCTTCACAAATGGGACATATTGATGTCCACCAAGCATTAGAAAATGAAGATGATTAGACATCTCGGCCGAGTCATTACAATCTGCGGGGATCAGAAGGAATCCAGGCAATGTTACTATAATACAATCAAGGAAACTGAAGGCGGCCCATCTTCCCCACCTCGGGTAAGGCAAGGAGATCTGGCAGAGCATCGAATCGAGAGACACTCATCCCGAAAGCAGTCAATCTGGTGGAGCTAGACATGCGGGATATCGAGGAATGGAGACCAGAGCCGGTGGACGAGCTTGAAGACATCCAGATCGAAAGCTCCCCAGAGCATATCGCAAAAGTAGGCAAACAGAACGATCCAGAAACCAAAGGCAAATTAATCCAATGCCTGAGGGAAAACCAGGACGTCTTTGCTTAGAAGGCTTCCGAAATACCCGGAATCAAACCTACCTTCTGTTGTCACAAGTTAGTGATCTATCCCGGCTCTAAACCGGTGGCGCAGAAGAATAGGAAGCTCGGCCTGGACAGAAGGCAACCTTTGTCAAAGCATATTGAAGAATTGATAGACGCCGGATTCATAAGGGAAATACAATACACGACGTGGCTTTCCAATGTAGTCATGGCAAAGAAGTCCAATGGGAAGTGACGAGTTCGTGTTGATTACACAGATTTGAATAAAGTCTGTCCCAAAGACTCATACCCGATGTCGAGTATTGATCAACTCGTAGATAACTCTTGCCGGTTTCCAATTATTGTCGTTCATGGACGCTTACTCCAGGTACAATCAGATACCTATGCACCCGGATGATCGAGAGAAAACGGCGTTCTGAGGTATCGAAGCAAATTATTGCTACGACGTAATGCCCTTCGGATTAAAAAATGTCGGAGCAACTTATCAATGGATGATGAACAAAGTTTTTGCAGATCAGATTGGGCGCAATATTGAGGTCTACATCGATGACATGATCACGAAGACGGCGGCAAGCAGAGATCATATCCAGGATTTGGAAGAAACCTTCCATAAACTAAGGCAGTACAAAATACGCTTGAATCCGTTGAAGTGTGCTTTTGGGGTGAAGGCTGGGAAGTTCCTGGGATTCATGTTGACTCACCGGGGAATGGAAGCGAACCCAAACAAGTGTAAAGCTGTTCTTGACATGCAATTTCCCGCTAATAAGAGAGAAGTCCAACAGTTGACGGGAAGGATGGCGACCTTAACCTGGTTTCTCCCAAAGTCCGCGGAAAAGGCCCTTCCTTTCTTCAAATTATTAAAGAAGGAAGCCAGTATAGGATGGAACCCGACGTGTGAGGAGGCTTTTCAGGAGATCAAAAAATGCTTGGCCTCACCCCCAGTACTCTCGAGACCAGAGCCCGGTGAAACACTCATCTTGTATCTCTCGGTCGGAGAGGAAGCCATAAGTGCGATCCTAGTTAGAGAGGTGGGCAAGTCTCAGTCGCCGGTTTATTTTGTGAGCCGGACCCTCAAGAACTCAGAGTTACGCTACCAGAAGCTTGAAAAGGTGGCTTTCGCTCTGCTCACTACGGCCAAGAGGCTTTGCCCGTATTTTCAAAGCCACATCATTGTCGTGAGAACAAATCAACCTATCCGGCAAGTGTTACACAAGCCAGATTTGGCTAGAAGAATGATGAATTAGGCCATACAATTGTCCGAGTTTGATATCCAATATGAAGCTCGCCACGCCATCAACTCTCAAGCTCTGGCCGATTTCATGGTAGAATTAACCCCGACATCATCCACCCAACAGGAGAACAGGGTGTGGAAAGTATATGTTGATGGCTCATCCAATTCTAAGGGAAGCGGAGCCAGGATTATTGTTGAAAATCCCGAGGGCGTCTCACTCGAACAATCACTGCAGCTTAATTTTCTGACTTCTAATAATCAAGCGGAATATGAAGCACTAATTGCCGAGTTAAAACAGGTCAAAGAACAGGATTATTGAGAGTCAATGTCTTCACTGAAGCATGGCCTTTTTCTTCTCCTCTTCGGGAAGAGGGATACCAAAAAACCAAAAGGCAAAACGAGTAGGAACAGTTCTATGGATACATTCTTCTTCCTCAGGTGAGTATTTCATGTAATGGGTTACAATGGAAATGCACAGGAAATAGAAATAATGAGAAGGCAAAGAAAGAATAAATGGAGGATTAGTGAAACTCAAGACTCGCGCAGAACAAAATGGAACGGAAAACTAAAATGATTATAAGTAAGAGAAAAACATAAAGGAAAAATACCTGGAATGAGTAAAGGTTGAAGAAATGGGGAGCGACAGTGAAGAACGAAGAACACAAATGAGAGGCGCAAGTGAGGACGATAATGCAGAAGTTGCAAAGACGAAAGAGCGAAATAAAGCACCAAGAAGAAATGAAAGGGGAAAAAGGCATATAAGACAAAAAGGAAAATAACCACCAGAATACAAAAGGTTTGAAGTAACTGGCAGATGTGGAAAGACATAGAAGGGGCAAAGGTGTCATTGTTGCAGAAAGAAAATGATTAAAGTGTGCAAAGAAATGACAGTATTAAATAATCGAGACACGTGTCAATTGTAAGAGTGAAGTCGCTTTATTTCCCGATAATCATAGCTATTCAGGCTACTTTGAAGAGACAAGAGATAGCTCGACAGTGATTGCAAATGACTTACAAGAGCTTCGTCAGCCGGGCCGATTATCTAGACAAGGGGCAAACGATAGTAACTTACCTCGGCTCGGAGTTCCTGAACTTAACGCACAGACCTATCTACTGATACATCCTGGTCATCCAGAGTACTAGATAACTGGGCTGAGGGGCATCTGTTACGGATAAACAAAGATAGGCCTAATTATCTATAATTCAAATATTTAAATTCTCAACCCATTATCATAACCACTAATGAACAGAAGATATAATATCACAACCGCTACCTTTCAGTTATCTAGATATCCGAATATCTTGGTAAAAGATAGTGGGCTTCAACTGTCAATCCATCAGGGTCTAGGTTAGTATCCTATAAATAGAGTATCCTCCATGGTGAAAGGGAGACTTTTGCCAAAATGCCACACCTTGGCAAAAAAATTGTCATTCTGCCACGCCCATCAAAAAATTTGTTAAAATGCCACGACACATAATTCGCTGCATGCATTGGCGAATTCGGTGGCTGACGTGTCGCGCATGCAGTGGCTTCATTGGGCGGGCAGCTGACGCAGCAATTTCGCTGCCAGCGTGGGCGAATTACGTACGCCGCTGCCCGGAATGGCGAATCAGGTACTGCTGACTGGGAGGCGGAATTCGCTGCATGGTTGGGCGAATTAGGTAGTCGCCGGACATGGCAACGGCTTACAGGCTACCGACGTCCCTAATTCGTTGTGTCCTCCGGCGAATTTGGTTCATTTGGCCCACTACTTATACGCTTTGTCCACTGTCATTGTCGTAAAAAAAAATTGCTCCTCTCTAATCTTGCTCCCCAGCCTCTCATCTTGCTCCCTTGTTCCCTTATTCCCTGCATACTATTATCTTCCCTGCATACCATTATCTTCCTCTCATAAGGTTAGTTTATAGTATTTTTAATTTATTTTGTATATATTTTAAATATTGTGCATATTTTTTATTTGCTATCTTCCTCTCATAAGGTTAGTTTATATTATTTTTAATTTATTTTGTTTATATTTTAAATATTGTGCATAATTTTTATTTGCTATCTTTCTCTCATTAGGTTAGTTTATATTATTTTTAATTTATTTTGTTTATATTTTAAATATTGTATATATATTTTATTTAAATAGAGTTAGATATTAAATGATATTTTTAGGTTGAAGATTTAAAATATTAGATTAAAGGATTTTTTTTTTAAACATTAGATTAGATGATTTTTTATTATTTGTTTATAATTATTAATTGCATGATTAATATATTTTATATGTAAATAGTTATAGGTATTCAATAATATTTATAGGGTAGATGTATAAAACATTAGAATAGAAGATGATTATAAAGGTTAGGTTAAATGATCTTTATTGTTAGTTTATAAATATTATTTTTGTAGGATAGATTAACAAAATACATGAGAGTAGAAGATGATTATAAACCTTAGGTTAGATGATGTTTACTGTTAGTTTATAATTATTATTTTTGTAGGATAGATTAACAAAATATAGGGTAAAATGTAGGAATAATTTATTAGATTATAAGTTTTAAGTTTTAGAAAT
>PYAF01006264.1:1124752-1142454 GCA_007407185.1 Glycine tomentella | reverse complement strand
TGCTATTCTTTCTTGAATTAATCCAATTTTAACACTTGGATCCTGTCTAATCATTTCTGCATTTCGTCATACAATAATACATTAACTAATTGTAAACAATAACCAAACTTCAGTTTAATGTATATACGTACCTAAGATCATCGAACATATGAAATCTGAATCAAGTTGCTTGTGATCTTGAGAAAGATTCTGACCAACGCATGTGTGTTCGTTATTCCATATGCCTACAACCCATTCAATGCCACCCTTTTTTTGATATGCCCTCATCCTCCACGGACAACCGTCAAAATGATTTTCGCAAACCATTATAAGTCTTTTGGTATCACTTTTTTCTACTACGGCAGTGCGATGATCAGCCATACAATATTGTTTTATAGCCAATTTCACATCCCGTTTAGTCTCAAACACCTTATTCTTATATAATTGTTGACCCATCTGCCAGTTAAGTATTTGACCTCCTTCCATATCACCAGACTGTTGCTCTGTGTATGCCCAATTAACATGTGTGTAATGCCTTACGTCAGATCAAAATGGAACGGTCTCGTCTCCTAAGTCATTACACATATGAAACATTGTGAATGAAAAACTTTTCCATGATTACTTATATAAATTAATCATCTTACTTCTTACACTTATATTTATAACATTTTTTTCTAAATCATTGAATAATTGCATAAAAGTTTTTACAACTTTTATTCATCACCTTATTATTAAACCTACACTAATTTCTATTAAACTTACACTAATTTCTATTAAACCTACAATAATTTTTAATAAACCTACAACAATTTAATAACTACTGCATAACAAAATATTGTGCATCCATACCTTGACCCTGCATTAGATCTTGCATTCCGACATTGCCCGGAGAAGGAATTGGAAAACCACGCTCAAAGTCACCGTCTACGTCCGTATCTGACGAGTCACCATCTGGAACAACACCTTCGTCCACCTCGTCCTCGGAACTGTCCATAGGCCAAACTGGGTCATGGGCCGGCACCATTTCATTCCCCATTGCTTCAGTAGCTGGTGCTAGTGGGGCGGATATATACATTTCTTCATCATCCATTTGTTGTGTTGGTTGGGTTGGTATTGGTGGTGATTGGGACACATCTCTATCTTCCGGATTCACTGACGGCTCTCTGTTTATGTCAATGGACCTATCGGGCTGGACCGTTCGGTGACTGCTAGATTGTCCTCCACAGTTTAATTCTGCATACAATCAATAAACCTTGGGTTTACTCCATCCGATACGCAAGCGTCTGTAATTAACGCTACATCATCATCATCTACAATATCCACAGCAACCCACTGCACTGGGTTGCCCGACACACATCTAGCTGTCAATCGAGAGACCGATTGTCCGCGTTGTAATCTCAACTTCTTGTAAATCATTTTCATCAAATCGCGGTAGCTACATCCTTGCGGCATACGAAACATTTTACTTTCTCCTTCAAAAACTTGACCGTTAGGCCCAACGTATCTACTCCCATTATAATAAACAATGGTTATTAAACCATTTCTATTAGCACTCATTTTGCGTAAATTAAAATAACTAACAAAAGATTGTGTTTTGTAACGAAAATTTTTAAAGCACTGAGAACTTGAGCAGAATATTGCGTGTCTGGTGATTTGAAGAAGCAGCTATATATAGGTAAATTTAGTGACTTAAATCGCTGGGGCGTGTAACAAATTTACTTACCTAAATCGCTGTAGTGGCTAGCAAATTAAACTACCTAATTCGCTGGAACCCATGGCAAATTACGTATCCAACCACAAATCGCCACCTGTCTGCCCTGCCCAATCCGTGACTGTGCGGTCAGCACCTATTTCGCTGACTCTTCTAGCGAAATAGGGAACCAATGGTGGACCGCCACGTGGCAAAAACAGTGAGCCACATCAGCCACCTAATTCGCCTTGGTGTGCTGCGAATTATGTGTCGTGGCATTTTGCCAAATATTTTGATGGGCGTGGCAGAATGACAATTTTTTTGCCAAGGTGTGGCATTTTGGCAAAAGTCTCTGGTGAAAGGTACACACAATTCTGACTCTCTCTCTTTTCCATTCGCACAGCACACACTGCACGCCAATCGTGTTGTGTATCTCTGTTGTGATCTTCTTCGTTGAGTGCTTCAACCCCATAAGCATCTTGAGAGAGAGAGCCTGATCCCACATAAATCATCCAACAATCCTTGTTGGATATTTCTGTTCTCTCTGAGCAGAACAAAACCCACCCTTATTCCTTATCCCTTCTTACAATGGAGAAGATGATATATACGCTGAACATTTGAATAGCCTAATATATCTAATAAATACTACATAGTATATAGAATATGCGTACCTAACTATATTACACCCTTGTGACTTGTGTGAGACAAAGTGTTAGTATTATTGTCTTAAAATTGAGATATTTTATTAATGCAGTGGCAGGTGCCTAACAATATGTATGTGTGTGTCTTTTAGGTGTAGGGAAAAGAGAGAGTCAAACAGGGACACTTAGCCACTATGAGTATCAAAATAAATGGAATTGGAACACTTTTGGTCAGTACTTGGCCAATTTGAATCAGGTTTACCAAGCACCAACTACCATTTGTTTTTTGGTTGTCAAAAGCATGTCACCTGGAAGTTTGTTATTGAATTTGCTTACGTGCAGTGGAATTAATAAAACTATCCATTATATATTCATTCAATACCATAGGCTATTTCTTCAAAAGTTGACAAATTAATTTTTATTAATTATAGTAGGCCTTTTCTATTAGCAGCTCATTTGAATACAAGCTTTTTTATTTCTATAGGCAGCAAAAAAAATATCTAATGTTACTGCTACATTTTAGAACCTTCATGATAGCACAAGTTAAGACCCATTATGCAGAATCCATCTTGACTATTTAGACTATACAAATTGATAATCAACAAAAAATAAATAAACTAAATAAAAATGCTGGGAAAGATGACAAAAAACAACATAGATGAGAAATTAAAGGAGAAACATTATGATAATATCTGCATAAAACAATTCCAGTGATTGCTGATAGTTTGGCCAATGATTGTTATTATGATTTTAATTTACTTTTCATTAAATTGTTTTCTCTTCTCCTTAGCAATACTATCCTAACTCCTGAGAACTGCCTTTAACTTACAGACTATGTTTTGAAAAACCCATACTTCTTTGTATCAAAGGACATCAACAGGCCCAAACTCAAGTTCACCACCAGAAGCAATTTTAAAACTGCTATAATCATTATCAAACGCAAGAGGTTATCCCTCAGTTCTTCTTACACCAATCAAAAGTCACTCTTATAATCAATTGGATCATATATATGCTTCTTGTGGTAGAGCCTGGAACAAATTATTCAAATATTACATCCAAAAAATGCTAAAGAAATTGTCAAAAGTAACAAAAGGAATTCTCATAAGCAATCTGCATGTGCTGATCTTTTTAAGTACAAGAATATAATAAACTGTGCTTAAATAGGATGATTAACTCATGAATCAAAGTAAGGGAAATCATGAATCATCCTTCACCATGCATTTCTCTTGAACAACATGTTCAATATCCATCCCTTTGGAATTATCGTCAGTCATGGTAATTAATTAATTAACTAATCTTGCTTGTCAATGTCCCTCATAACAAAACAGTCTACCATAAAAACCTTCCTAAACCACAACGCAAAACACATGAACAACAAGCCAACCAATTCACACACCCTAAATTTTGTCAATCACTCTTGTAAAAATGATTCCAACAAATTAATCTTAATGGTAGCAGTTTTAAAACCCCAAACCCTGTCAAATGCGACAAAATCCAAAACCCCTAACACAGAACAAGCTAAATTGATGATAGAATACACTCACCTAACGGGAAATCGAAGACGACACCAAACACAACGGAAGAAGCTCCACT
The DNA here is from genome assembly GCA_007407185.1 of Glycine tomentella. NCBI lineage: Eukaryota > Viridiplantae > Streptophyta > Magnoliopsida > Fabales > Fabaceae > Glycine > Glycine tomentella. The sequence continues at coordinate 1,138,551 of PYAF01006264.1, read as the reverse complement.
CACGGTACTAGTTGACAACAAAAGTTCGCACACACGCCGTACTCGAAATGAGGCAACAATGGAGTCACGATGGCAGAGGAAAGGGATAAATGAAGAAGGCTTCGACTGGAAAAGGATACATGTACTTGTGACGGAGGAAGCCGTACTTGTCACGGAGCCTGGGTTGCACACACGCCGGAGTCGCAAGTTTGCACAGTAAGGGGAACCAATCTCTTTTCACACGATTGCTAGGGTTCACCTCAACTCTTTTGGGATAAATGAAATTTTCCGACGGACTAATAATCAATGGGAAACTTCCGTGGGAAATATCCAAAATTTCGACGGAAGCTCATCGGTGGGAAGCTGTCCGTCGGAAATGGCATGTTTTTTTGTAGTGTATGTTAAAATAAATGTTTTTTTTGTAGTGTATGTTAAAATAAATAAAAAATAAAAAAATAATGTTCTAAGATGGTTATACTTTAGAACCGACTTAGAATCACTGTATTAAAATATAAAAAAATAAAAACAGTGTTCTAAGATGATTCTTTGATATAATCGTCTTAAAATCACTGTTCAAAAAAATATTCTAATTTTGCCTGTTACAAGAAATATGTTTCACATTAAAAAGTTCCTTAATTAACAAAGCAAAAATTAAAACAAAATACACAATTACACATCATAATTATAGTCAAAATTTAACCATTTAGTATGAGCAAATCGTAGGGCTACTAGGGCGGCTAGCTAACAACCACAACATGTGCTAAATGAATATAAAAATATTGAAATTAGAAAAAAAAATATTCATAATTACAGCTAGGGCAAAAGAATAAATAAAAAAAGACAATATTTCATGGATGTAATTAATATATATGTGAAAAATATGACTACAAATTTATATAAATAAAAAATTCCCATATTTTATTATTATTATTTCAATACATCAACCAATTAATTAGATGCCACAATAGGAGGCATTGACCCTTTGAACATTAAAGCTGCCTGCACATTTAATACATGATAATAACTAATAAATGCCACAAAGAAAACCAATATACGATATACAACATATAATAGGATACGAGTAAAAAGTAAAAGCGAGTATTGTAATAGATCTAATTACTAAACTCTAAGACTTTGTTTGGGAGTTAAGAGGGGAAGGGAAGGAAAGAGATTCAAGGGGAAGGGAAGGGAAGAAAAGGGGGGGAAATGAGAGAAATTTTTTTCTTCTTGTTTGGGAGTTAAAAATATATTAAGAGAAGAAAATGGAGAGTTAATAAGATACTTTTACAATTTTGTCCTTACTTCAAAAATTAATAAACTCTATATTTTGAAATAAGTAATTTTATTACTTTTCCTTCTAAAAACCTCCAAATCGGAGGAACAACAATTTTAATGGTTTGGAGAGGAGTTTTAAAAATCCTCAAATTCTTTTTCTCAAAAATTAAAACTCTCAAACAAAGAGATTTTACTACCCAAACTTTTCCCTTCCCTCCCTTCCTCTCTAAAATCCCTCTCCCAAACAAAGCCTAAGAGTGCATGATGCAGACTTACCTCAACATGATATTTGTCACTCAAAACTATCTCAATGCATAGAATTATTTAACAATAAAGAATCTAGCAACATATATTAATAATTTATTGTGGTGTGCCAATTTCTCTCTTATTCCCAATACATGTTGGTTAAATTTTATGCAAATAATTTTATGACTTCTAACCATATTTTATCCAAATGCCCGGCTAGTTCCATAGTATAACGAAAAAATCCGTAACAATGCCTCCAAAGATAACCTTAGTGTACAAGCTGTGCAATTTTTTTTATCAATTTATGAATTTAATTGCTTACCATCATTCCAAGTTTCTACAAAGTTAAAGTGTGAGGATTCTGTCAAAAGTTCAACCCTGACCTGACACGTGGTTCCACATAGATGTGTAGATTCTTTTGCTGTCTCAACCATCTGAAAATGAAAAAAAAAAAAAAAAAAAAAAAAAAAAAAAAAAAAAAAAAAAAAAAAAAAAAAAAAAAAAAAAAAAAAAAAAAAAAAAAAAAAAAAAAAAAAAAAAAAAAAAAAAAAAAAAAAAAAAAAAAAAAAAAAAAAAAAAAAAAAAAAAAAAAAAAAAAAAAAAAAAAGCAAGCAACACCATTTAATCATGTCCAATTTTAGTCATCAAAAAAGAACAAAGAAACTCACAATTTTTGGAACAAGCAAGCTTAGCAAAATTCCCGAGAATAGGTCACGTTTCAGCATATCATATGGCATTTTCCCATGAATAAAGCTGCTTAACTTATAGTTACTACAACAACTTAAAACAATTCAAACAACTTAACAACATAGAAAAAAGATTGAGCTAGATTGAGGCTGATGAACTTCTACGCATTAACTAGCAACTTGAACATGGACAGTGGGTAATGACAGTGAACTAAGAAATAGTAACAAAAATCACAAACTCATCCTTCACACATTACCATTTGGGCTGAGAAACAAAATATTGTGACTTATTTAACCACCCATTACAATATTAGGGAGGGAGTATCACCACAATTCACAAGTACAGAAGGGGGTACCACTCCATCCTATGTTCAACTTAAAATCATTTAAATTTGAAAAAAAGATTCAGTTTCCTTTTGTATAGGCATTTTCCCTCTGCTTTCTGTTGGTCACCTTAAATATGACATGGCATGAATGACTTACCTTAGCACATGCTCTTGCTAATCCATCAAATGTGACATACTTATCTCCCGAGATGTTGAATACTTCCTTGCTGGCCTTCTCATTACCAAGAACCTTGATAAAAGCTTTTGCCAAATCCTGTCATAATTGAACAATATCGTAGCCAAAAATCACAAAATTCAATAAATTTACTTACTGTCTTATGAATTCCATTCAAAGGAAATCATTTATTAATCTTCAAAAGGTTCCAAGAAGGCAAACAATTAAAATTTATTGTTGATTAACAAGTAACAGCAATAAGAAAGGTAGGTTTGAATCAAATATTCCTCCATCTGAATCAACGTCGATGTGCTTGGACCTTTCATGGAGTGATGGATAAGAAGCTAAGTGTATAGAGGATTTGTTATCACAGAATAACATGGCTGAGTCAATGAGGATTCCAAAATGAGTGAGCAAGTGTTTTAGCCACACGACTTCACTAGCAACAGAAGATAGAGCTTTATATTTTGACTCAGCTGAAGATTTGGAAACTATCCCTTGTTTAACAAATTTCCAAGAGATTACAAGAAAAATACAAAAACCTGTTGTAGACTTTCTAGTGTCCAAGCAACTTCCCCCAATCAGCATCAGCATAAGCTGACAAGTGAAGAGAATTAGTAGCTGGAAAGAAAAGACCTTGTCCTGGTCAGATTTGAGATATTGAAGTAAATGATGAACAATATTCAAGTGTGTAGTCATGGGATTAAGAAATTAAAGCCAATGAGTAAATATAAATCCATTATGATAAAAAAGAATTAAGAAATATGAATGTCACATCCTTACTTGTTCATATAATCTTTCTTCAGTTTTAGCCAGTTGAGTGATCGCTTGGAAGGTTCATATGTAGCATCCTCATTTAATGTTTTAATAATTAACCCCTCACAACTACATATCAAGAGACAAGCCAAATATCAATGACAATTTCTCGTTCATATTATTGCAAGAAAACCAAAGTTGGAAACGGCTGTGAATGCTTTAGATAAATAATTAAGAATGTGTTTGTCTTTGTTTTGCCTGTTTCCCACTTTATAGACATAATTCAACATAAACCCTTGGAGTAAAATTACATTTCTTTGGAAGCATCCAAAGACCCTCCGTAAGCAGTGCAGATATTATTTTGTAATAGTCAAGAAGAACAGAATAGACTTGTTTAACAATGTTCGAAGCCTGCTGCAAAATGAAACCAGAAATAAATTATATATAATAGGAAAGGAAATATAATGAATTACTACACCTAAATTTTCCTGAAATATATAATAGGGAAAAGGTTGGTGGTATCTTAACATGCAATCACTGATGCCCATTTCGACAGCAGCAGCACCCCATCCCCAATGTTTAGTGCTGAAGCACTTTAAAATATTTAAAACCCAGCACACATATTGCTATTCAAACTGGCCTCACAAGACTAAGCTGTTTAAACTAATTCACTCTATGCTCTATTTCCCACTTCAATTAGATTAGCTTACCTCTTCTAAAGGAGACTGAATATCAGGAGGTGGTTTAGAGTGTTCTTCAGTGTATACTGCAGCTTGGCCTAATGCAGCTAAGAGAGTTTTCTCAGCATAGCCAATTCACAACTTTGACTAGAAAACAAGACCAAGATGCAATTAACAAGAAGTCCACCAGAACATTTCAATAAAAGTTACAATTTCAACATGTAGCAAATGGAATAGATATTGAGGTTCACAGTCAGTTGCAGCAACAAGAAGTGCCTTCATATGATTCTTTTTCTTCTCTTGACTTTCTTTCCCATATTCCTGTACACATTTTAGAAATAAAGACAGCGTACCAGCAAAATTTAACAACATTCAGCTCTATACAAAAAACTGTTTCAAATCCAAACACAAATTCCTCATTTCTTCTTACAGAACATAAACCAACCATACTAACATCCAACATACCCGCCACATAGATAACAAGAAATTTAAAGATCAAAACGAACATGTAACATGGCTTTCAGCATAAAATATGTCCCTAGAAAATAGAAAAAATAAATAAATAAATAAACCTCCTTCCCATGGCACAACACATTAAACTCCAACAAACTTCTAACAACACTATGTGATAAGGGCACCAATAACACACTCCAAGTTACCAATATCAGTTTATCGCAGAATTCATATTTGCAAATCATTTTCTACCACCATATGAAAATACACTAAACCTGGTTATCCCAAAACAAAGGCCCATGGGTATGTTGTGCTTAGTTTCTTCAATCACTCAATATTGTAATGTAACATAATTATTTCAAATTAAACCCCATGCGCAAGTAGAACAACTTGGATTAAAATCAACTAGACACTAATATCAAACTTATCATGTAAGCTTTTGAAGAAGATAGATGAACAAGCTTCTATAGAAGTTGAAGTATATAAGTATTTTTAAGTATGAGAGAAACTCATCTCATTTTACTTTTTTCTTTTCTAAGTGCTCATGAAAAAGTTTATCCAAATAGGACCTAAACTTGTGAGGGAAAAACTATACACTAATGTTTAAAACAACAAACCACGGGCTAATTTTAATTTATGGGAGAAACTTAAAACATTTTAGCTTCTCATTTTTCTTCTACTACACGTACTTATTCAGAAGTTTATCAAAACAGGTCTAAACTTGTGAAGACAAAACTAGACACTAATATTTAAAACAACAAGCCACAAAATTGAGGCAAGGTGGGTGGTAAGAAGTAATGTGAATAAGCGAACAACCCAAACGCACGATATTCAGAAATCGATGGTAACAAAACTTAGCAATAAGGCAAAAAGTGTTGAAAACCTTCCTAATAGTCAATGCTCCAAGCTTAAACATCATAATCATAGGCTGCGAATAATGGCTCTCTTTAGCAACCAAGCCCAAATCCACCTTTTCCTGCAAACAACAAACATCTCCTTCAGTCAAATTCAACTCAACAAGAACACAAGAAAGAACCAAAAAGACTCAATTCAATCACCTGATACCGAGTCTTAAGTCTTAACTATCATATTCTTCAATCAAGTTCAATTCAATAACAAGAATGCAAGAAAGAACAAAAAAAAAAAAGAGACTAAATTCAATCACCTGATAGTCTTAATCCATGCCTCATTCGTTCCATACGCCTCAGCAAAATGAGACCCTTGATCTTTATGCTCTATTTAAATTTCTTTCCTCTGAAATCCCAAACAATGATTTGGGTTTCTGATTTGGGAGAGTAGAAGAAAAAAAGGGGCAAAATGAGAAGAAGATGAATCCCGATATTTTTGTAAATAAAAATGAGAAGAAGAAAAAAAGCAGGCTTCTCCCAGACCTCCGTCGGACTGGCGACCCTCTCCCATTGGCCAGTGCCAAGGTCGACAACCTCGCGACAGGTACGAGGACGAAGAAGGCTTGGTGGTGTCGACGTCGACTCATGGTGGTTGAAGGAGTTTACCACCTTCGTTCACCTTCTCCGGCAACGGAACCTCGACCATTTTCTTGTACCTTCGATGAACTGAGAGAGAGAGAGAACGAGATTTTAATTAAGCATAAGAATCAGAGTGGAGAGTGAGAATATTATTTTAATATTTTTTAAGACGGTTATAATAAAATTGTTTTTATATATTTTATTTTTAAGACGGTTTTAATAAAATCGTCTTTGAAACCTCACCTTTCAAGACGGTTATTATAAAATTGTCTTTGTATATCTCTTATTATTTACAAAATTGTCATCATCTCAAATTTTAAGACGGTTTTCGAGGAATCGTATTAGAAGGTGCGTCGTTAAAGGCCCCTTTTGTAGTAGTGCGACCTCCCTCTGCATTCTCCACTAGCCACAGCGAAACCCTCTAGTATCTACATGAGCAAGGCTGCAGCGAAAATGACAACTATAGCAGATCTAGTGATAGTGAATCTGTTCAAAGTGACACCGTTTTGAGAGGGAGCCGCTGCTTCAGACAGTGGAGAGGATATCGCTGCAGGAGTGACAAAGGGAATTATGACAAACACCTTTTGCACAGAATCTCAAGTGCATAGCCTGGTTATTGCAATCCAGTGACTGCCAGTAAAATCTTTAGCAAACTATAGATCCAGTCCCTCATAAGCCTAACCATGCAGGCTCAGATAAACAAATATAATCTTTTCTACAGCCAGCATTATACAGTAAATCCAATGGCAACAATCATAATGAATTGAAGCATCACTATTGCAAACTAGGAGGATTGAACAATCAAAATGGACTTGCAAATCTGTTTTATTGGTCAAGGTATACGAGTCATAGATAAAATCAAACCCATACAATGTCCACAGACTAAATGTCAAAGGCAAAGCTCTTATTAGCGTTTCAATCAATATTTTGAATTACAAAACTCTAGCACACTGTCATCACCTAGAAAACTAAATGCAACTTATCAGGTCATTAAGAAATGGCAGGAGCAGGACTGTAGGAACAATTCTCAATTTTCTGCGAAGATCTTCAAGTCTTCATCAAAATGCCTCTCATAATACACACACATAATATCATTGCACTGCATGTCATCTCAAACAGCCCAGGGGAAGTAATGCTGATAAAACAGTTTCTTCTGTCTATCACTGAACCTTGCAATGTGCCCCCTATAACAGACAACAAGTAATAGGAAGGTGTATATGCTCAAAGCTCAATCACCTCCAGTGTTATCTCCCCAATCAAGTTAGTAGGAAGATCAAAAAGGGTATGCCAAAAGTCATGCACTTCACAAGTCGTCATGGCTACATAGGCCAATTCTTCAGTGTCCATGAACCTAACAGGTGGTCTATCATCTGGTGAAAAGTTCCTTGATCCCATGAATCTAGCATAGGGAGCACCGAATGTGTTTTCTGGAAGATCCCAAGCATGCCCTACTTCTACAGATACACACAAGGACGACCTAATAGTGATGATAGTTGTTAGAATATTAGTTGAATATGTTTTGCTTTGAAGGATGGGATAGATAGAATGTATGATGAGTGAGATAGAAAGGTGGGAACTTAGTTTACAAGAGAACTAGTATTTTTATTTTTGCTTGCTTGCTTGCTCACTTTTCTTGCTTTCATAAACTACAAGGCTTTGGGGGTATTTATAGGAGTCTCCACCTCCTTAACATGTGGTCTACATTTGTTTATCTATAAAGCTCTATTCTAGGTTATTCTACAACTCCTATGTATTTCTAGAATAATCTACATAAGTACATTTTTTTTTCAATGTCTCTAGGTTCTTCTAAATGTCTCTAGATTCTTCTCTTAATTTCTTCAAGCTTCCATAAGTTTTCAGAAGCTTCTATAAGCATTCATAAGTTTCTAGAATGTTCCATAAGCTTCCATAAGTTTCTAGAGTATTCTAGAAATGTGCAGCATTTTCTAATACTCCTCCTTGATGTGTATTTCCATAACTCCAATCATATCTCTTCGTAATTCGAACCTTGATCTTGCTAGTGCCTTTGTGAAAATGTCTGCCAATTGTTCTTCAGTCTTGCAGTACTTAAGCTTTATTTCTTTGTTTGCTTCGGCTTCCCTAATGAAGTGGTATTTGATATTGATGTGTTTTGTTCTCCCATGAAATACATGATTCTTTGTCATTGCTATAGTAGACTTGCTATCACAGTATATCTCTATCGCTTGATTTTGTTATTCTTCCATATCTTCAAGTATGCGCTTGAGCCATATGGTTTGGCTTGTAGTTATAGCTGCTGCTATATATTAAGCTTTTGCTGATGATTAAGCAACTGTTGTTTGCTTTTTTTATGCCCAAGAGAATATTCCTAAGCCAAGTCTGAAAGCATAGCTTGAGGTGCTCTTCATATCATCCATTGATCCTACCCAATCACTGTCAGTATAACCAATCAGTCTCAATTTAGGAGTAGACTCGTACCATATGCCATAGTTCTTTGTTCCTTACAAGTATCGTAATACTCGTTTGCTGCTCCATAGTGAACTTGGCTTGGACTCTGCATGAATCTTGATAATAGACTGGTAGCATACATAATATTAGGTCTTGTAGCTGTTAGATAAAGCAGGCTTCTAATGAGGCTTCGAAATTGTGTGTTATCTTCTTTTGTTTGAGCTATCTCTATTCCAAGAAAATAGTGCATTAGACCAAGGTCTTTCATCTTGAATGTCTTAATCATATCTTCTTTTAATTCTTTGACCATCTTCTCATTGTTTCTTGTATAGATATGATCATCAACATATAAGGAGACAATAAGTGTACCTTGGTTCTTGATATATAGTGTTGGCTCACTTTTACTCCTCCTGAATTCTTGCTCAATGAAGTAACTGTCAATTCTACTATACCACGCTCGTGAAGCTTGCTATAGGTTGTAGAGTGCTTTCTTGTATAGATATGATCATCAACTTAAGGTTGTCAATTGCAACAACTTTAATTTTATCATTTGCAATCAATCTTTCTTATATCTATCATTTGTCATTTACAAAGTATCATTGTGAGCAAGATTAAATTTTTTGAGAGTACTAAATTTTTACTATTAACTATTGATAGTATAAACATGAGTTCTATTGATAACGTTTTGTACACAATTCCTTCACTTTTTATTGTATTTTTTTTTTGTTCTTGTCAAGTCTCAGTTTTATTAGTTATCTTTGAGATGAATCTCAATCATTATAATTATCAATATTACTATAACCATTTGAAAAATCATTCACCGCATAATAATGAAAATTCTTAAAATCTACTGTAATATGTTATGTATCCACCATCCTATACTAGTGAAAATTCTCAAAATTCACCACAGCATTTTGGGTATCCACTACCCCTGCACGTGCGGTATATGCATCATTCACCCAACGTAGAGCCACTTATCGATGATAGTTCTCAAAATCCACAATTTTGTAGTCAACCACCACCTCCCGCCAACTCAAACACGTGTTATAGGATTTCTTTATCCAATTTTGATCCCCTTGGAAATGAAGTTGAATAACCATTCAATGTAGACAATATTTAACTAGATGAGGTAGAACAAAATTCTAGTGGAAAAAAACTCGCATAACATTCTCAGTGACAAAAGATGTGATTCTCGTCCGATCGTGGCTCAATGTGTCAAAGGATTCAATTATAGGAGTCAACCAAACATCAAAGCAATATTGGGTAAGGATAAAAAAATGTGTATAACAACGACAATATGCGTCAAAGCGGGAAATTTTGTGAAAGAAGTTAGACTCAATTGAAATCTTGGTGGAATCAAATCCATCCTCTAGTTCAAAAGTTTTAACGGGTACTACAAACAAGTAGATAAACATAGGAGAAGTGGAAGTTTAAAGAAGGATTTTATGGTTGATGCTCATATGATTTACTCGCAGGATACTGATAAAAACTGAGGTTGAGCATGCTTGGTTGTTGTTGAATGATCAACCAAAATTCGATGCAAAATTTGTGTCAAAGTGTTCAAAAAGAACCAAGGTTTAAAATAAGCTTCTAACACTTGATTTATCGGGCATAGAAAGTGTAATGAAGGAGAAAATGTGAATGCATAAAAACTTATTAAGTTTGAGGAGGCACAAGAAAGACATCTACAAGAACAAGAAAAGCGTTTGGAGTATGAAATTATCATGAAGGATACATCTGACATGTTTGACCAGCAACGCCGAGATCACGAAAAGTATTTTGACCATATTAGAAAAAAAAACTAGGATATTAAATGTTTAGTTGTTATGTACTAATGTTGTGCTTTTTCTTTAATTTTACTTGTGTAAATCATTGTTGTATTTTAAATTTAGATTTTTATGTTGTAAAACTAGTCATTGGAAAACTAGTTGTTATGAATGAAGTTATATAAATGTCCAATGTTTCATCATTCTCACATGTTCTCATTCAAATTATGCAATATTCTTCTCTAATTTCAAACACTTTAGTTACCATATAATGGATCCAAACATCGATTTAGATGAAGCTTTGGATCAAATGATAGATGAGGAACTATAAGACAACACAGACAAAGAAATCATTAGGTTGCTACTTGAGAGCCAACAAAAACTAGATGGTAACACCGCTAGGTGTAGGCAAAGAAGACGAGTGGTACATCAGAATCGTAAGGAAGTCATGATCAAATATTCAATGATTATTTCTTTGAAAATCTTGTGTACAAAAAAACTCAATTCTGAAAAAGGTTTAGTATGAGAAGGCATATGTTTCTCCGAATTGTAGACGTGCTCGGCAATCATGATCGGTACTTTTAAATGAAGGTCGATGCACTGCGTCGAAAAGGCCTATCTCCATTGTAGAAGTGCACAAATGTTCTTCATATATGGGCTTATGGCTCACTTGTTGACAGTGTGGATGAATATGTTTGAATTGGTGAAACCATTGCAGTTGGAGCGATTTGTATCAGGCATATGCACAATATTTGGGAATGAGTACTTGAGGAGGCCAAACAATAAAGACACTGAACGACTACTACAAATGGGAGTGGCACACGGATTCCTAGGTATGTTAGGTTCCATTGATTGTATGCACTAGGAATGAAAAAATTGTTCAATTGCGTAGAAAGGTCAATTTTATCAAGGTGATCATCGCAACCCAACAATTATTCTTGAAGTCGTGGCATCACAAGACTTGTGAATTTGGCATGCGTATTTTGGCACCGCGGGTTCAAATAGTGATATTATTGTGTTAAATGGATATAATGTGTTTGATGAAGTTTTGTTAGGATGTGTGCCCGCGGTGCAATACATAGTAAATAGAATCCAATATAATATGTGATGTTATTTAACGGATGACATTTATCCAAACTTTGCTACATTTGTGAAGATCATCTCAATGCCACAAAGAGAAAATCCATGTAGAATAGATGTTCGAGGTGATCCAATCTCGATTCACAATTATACATAGTCCGACACGTTTCTGGGATGATGCTATAATGAAGAATATCATTTATGCATGTATCATATTGCATGACATGATTGTTGAGGATGAACGTGACACATATCAAAATAATATTGATTACGAGAGTGTAGGTAATAGTTTGTCGACATTAGAAGTATCTTCAAGTGTTCACTTTAGTATCAAATCAACATACCTCCAAAGGAGAGACAAGGCTCATGACAAACAAAAACTTCGCCAACTTCAAGAAGATTTGGTTTAGCATATTTAAGAACTTTTTGAAAAAAAATAACAATAATTAAGTGTACGTAATATTTTCTATTTTTCATTGTTATGTTTCTTTCTTTTTTATTATTTCAATTTCATTGTGTTTAATTGTCAATTATTGTGTAAAAATGTATTTTTAGTGTTATGTATTTACTTTCAATGTTATGTAACTTTCATTTTTTTAATTGATATTTTCTTCAAATATTGATATTATTATTTTTATACATAAAAACTCAAAAAAAATTAATTGTTTTATTTGAACAATAATTAAGTTACAATAGAAAAATATAAATGTGTGAGTTTCTTGAAATTTCTTAGTATAGAAGTAAAATTGTGTAAAGTTTCTCAGACGTGACATGAGACTATAGGAACTACAAAAAGTACTATGGAGAAAAAAAAAACTGATTAAAAAATCCATATAAAAAACTTGCATTGAAGATGTCCTTATTCAATGTAAACTCATATATTTTATGACAACTATATTAATTATTTATATGAAATGAAAGAGAGGCCATCAAGCTACTAAACAAATATGGCATGGACTTAATGAATGGATACATTTACTGGTCCACTTAAACTTTGTAATCAAAATCCTAACAATGTAAATAAATAAGAAATCCTTGTTATAATTTCACATATACCAAGCCACACAATTGTCTTTCTTCTCCCCCATTTGAAAAGTTATAAATTCCACATGCAAAATAAATTGAGTTAAGGAACCACAAAATCACTACCTCTCTTGATTGTAACTTTGATCAATACAAGTCTTCACCATCACTAAGTTGAATAATAGATAAGGATCCATGTATTTATTTTAATCCTTAATAATAAAATATATCATGCATCCTTAGACTTTTGATGCATTGCTCTAGGATTATGCCTATGAAATTTTGGTTCACGCATAAAGAATTAATAGTATTAAAAAAAAGTTTAAAATTGATAAGCACGCTGAATGTAAAAGATGTCGGTGTTGTCAATAAATAAATTATTTATTTTAATTTAGATATGCCATTAAACAAAATCAAAATTATTTCACACACAAATGTTAATGTTAAAACAAAAATGCACATGACCTTTTTAATAAGTAAATGCACAAAAAGATAAGAATGTTCACGGGTACGAGTAATTTACAAACCTAAATCGACCAATCAATCCAATTAGTTCAGTTTGAATATTCTAAGAGTTTTTGTTAAACTCGACGCATCTCGTTAGTGTGGATGTCAATTAACAGATTTTGTGTTTTAAACATGTACCCGACCAAGACATGTAATTAATTTTTTTATTATATATTATTATATTATTAAATTAAAATTACAAAACACCTTAGTTTTTTTCTTCTAATTTTAACCATAAATTTTATTTTTTTTAATCGTGTTTATTTTTTCTCATGTTAATATAATAATTTATTTTTATCTAAAATAAAATATTAATATATTATTATTAAAATCATTCATTTTATTAACCCAATATTGTCACAAATTGTTCTCTATGCAAAGTTCTAGATAAAAATAAATTATTCTGAAAATTTGTATTTTTTACAAAATAAGAAATAATTTTTAAATGTTTAAATCCATTGATCCAATCGACTCAACTCATTTTTAAACATGTTAGTTTGAGTAGGGTTTGATAATGAAACTTCACAAACCCAATCTAATCCAAATTATAGATTTTTTTATCAGATAACAGATTTTGTCAAACTCGATCCAACTCAACCCATGAACACCTCTAGAAAACAGAAAATGAAAAATAAAAAAGTTATAATAAATAAAATTATACAAAATTATATATACACATTGTCTATTTTTAGAGAGGAGTGAACTTATATATAAATATTTATTTGTATACAATTTGTTTTGGAGGACATAAATTGTATGATAAACAATACTATTTTCGGTCTATATATAAGAAAATAGAATTAAATTATGAAGACCAACCAAAATGATTAAATTAATTGTTTTTAATTGATACTAATATAAATTCAAATTTTATTTCAAAAATATTCTTGGGATTAATTGATTTAAGTAGTAATTAGATATAATAACACTATT
>PYAF01006264.1:1089800-1112838 GCA_007407185.1 Glycine tomentella | reverse complement strand
TGGCGGTGCGCCATGAGTTAGCCTGGTTATTAACAGGTGTATATGCATTGTTGTGCATGAGATGTCATGATGTAACTCACTGATAATGATATTACTTATGTGTAATAGTCAGTGAACCAGGGGAAGGAAATACCTTCATGGACCCTGAGTTTACTGAGATTTTATATCTCACCCCGTTTGTGGGACATATGATGCAGGTAATTCATCGGGAGGAGCAGAGAGATCCCAAGGCAAGAAGCCTGTGCAGGGATAGCTGCTGTTTGCGCACTTTAGGCTAGATGATATATGAGCATGTGGCTCTGATGTTTCGTACCTAGCCTTTAGTTTTGCTTTTGTTATGCCCTGAGGGGTTATTTGTACAGTTTTGTACCTAAACAGAGATTATGTATATTCACCATATGATATGTATAGTGTATTTGATGATGAGGACAATTGTTGATGTCACTCTTATATATATATGCTTCCAAACTGCTTAGAACTCTGATTGTTTATTTGCCTGTCCGTGATTATATGTGGTAATGACCCTCATGAGGAAGGGGGCGTTACATAAGCCACTACCCACACATGCATTTTTGATAAAAACACATTTCCTACGTAGTGTTAATTTAAGTCTACCTGAATAGTCAGATCATAAAGTATGACAAAGTTAAGGGAAGTACTTGGGTTAATCATTAAAAAGGTGAAATCTTCGGGGAGTAAAGATTCAACATGGTATAACATGATAGTTAGACATGTGTATTGATAATTGTGATTGGAGAATAATTTATTACTTGACGAGTTGTATAACTACATTGTTATAAAAAAATGTGAATAACTTTTTATATATATCTTTGAAATGATGATCTCATGATGTTTTCAATTATGTGATGTCTCTTTTAAAATGAGTTCACCCTTGCATTTTCTGTTGAACTATGATGATCGTGTCATTTGACATGAGAGAAAATTATGATATAACTTCTGAAGAGCAAATTAAGATGTTTTCAATTATATGATGTCTCTTTTAAAATAAGTTTACCCTTGCATTTTCTATTAAACTGTTATGATCGTGTCATTTGACATGGGAGTAGAATATAATGTAGCTTCTCAAGAGCAGATTAAGATGTTTTCAATTATATGACGTCTCTTTTAAAATGAGCTTACCCTTACATTTTTTGTTGAACTTTGATGGCCGTTTCATTTGACTCAGGAACAAATTATGATGTAGCTTCCGATAGAAATTAAGATGTTTTCAATTATATGATGTCACTTTTAAAATGAGCTTACCCTTACATTTTTTGTTGAACTGTGATTATCATGTCATTTGACACAAGAGTAGATTATGATGTAGCTTCTGAGGAGCATGTCCCTCAGGGTTAAGATGGACTTAGTGGTGGGCTTAGGGGAGAGATTTGACCCTCAGGCATTTACTCATGCTTTGTTTTAATGGGGACCAGCTTAGGGTTTAGATTATGATATTAGATTTGTGTTGTATTATTCCCTTAATGGAACCCTTGAGATTTGTTGAGACCTTTTATGGTTAATATTTATATGACATACTTGTATTTACGAAAAATGTATACGTATTTTCAATAATTAAACTAATTCAAGAGTTTTATAAGGAGTAAAATGAATCTTTTTGTGTCAAAGTCTTTGTGTTTGAGGTTGTTACATTCTCAGTTCTACAAATGTCACCAAAATCTAGCCAATCTTCCCTGCAAAACCACTACAAATTCTGAAGCATGGTCTCATAACACCCCACCACATGAAGCTTCATCGTCTCCCATATTAAATCTCGCATCTACATTAAGCTTAATGCAATTTGGCAAATGAGCCTGCCAATACATACCATTAGAGCCTCCCCTTCTGGCTCCATCTTGTCGATCATCAACAAGCTTTGCACCATACTTTGGGTTCGTATCTTCACTTCAAACATGATAATGTTGTAAAGCTCCCTTAGATATCCCTTACTCGAACACAATCTTGCAACACAAATCTTGCAACACATGCAACAATGATTCTAGTGCCATTTGCACATTAGACATGTAGTATCATTCCCTAAGTGGCACCTGCTTCTTTCCTCTTTGGTTAGTAATAAACCACGAGCCACCTTCCACACATGCATCTTAATCTGCTTAGTTACTCACAGTCTCCAAATCAACTTAAACACACAATGATTTGGCCTATTTGAAGGGCTCAATAATGACAAATAGGTACCTTTCGAATTAAATCTCCCATCATGAAATTTCTTCCAATACATAACATCATCCTAGCTCTCCATTTGTGGCACGAACAACCTCATGATGCATTGCACGATTTTCCTTAGTAGGACACTCCTTAGTTGATTCACATCACATGTCTGGTTCTCTAAATCAAAACTGGCCACATTCCTTAGTTTCTCAATCTCAAATAGGTCAACCAATGAAGAATTGGACAATTCCCTCACTGCCATAACCCAATCATCACTCCAAAAATTTGTGAGCAACCCATTATTGACTCTTCATGCAAGGTGCTCCCCCATTTTAGGCCAAATCCTTTGAACACCTCTCCAAACATTGGACCCTAGTCTCCTCCCATTCACTTGAGGCAAAATATCCACACCATACCTATATGTGTTTCTAAGTGTTCGAGCCCAAAGATAATTTCTATTATGGATAATCCTCCAACCCACCTTCATCATAGACACCTGTTTGACTATTCCTGTCTCTCTAAGTTCTAACCTGCCAAGATGTTTTGGCAAATAAAGAGAATCACATGCAACAATATGGAGCCTACATCTTTGAGGTGTGTCTCACCACACGAAATCCTTACACTTCCTATCAATAACATTACAAACTAACTTAGGAAGCCACATTGTTTGCATGACTTAAGAGGTAGAGCTTGGAGCA
The DNA here is from genome assembly GCA_007407185.1 of Glycine tomentella. NCBI lineage: Eukaryota > Viridiplantae > Streptophyta > Magnoliopsida > Fabales > Fabaceae > Glycine > Glycine tomentella. The sequence goes on along the minus strand of PYAF01006264.1, from coordinate 1,109,974 downwards.
CGGACTTGGTAAGACTAACCCGCCCTAGAAACGATAATGGCCTAGCTTTCCATGCACTCAATGTACTATTCACCTTATCAATAATAAATTGGTATGTATTCTGATTCCCCTTTTTACGTAATATAGGAACTCCTAAATACTTATCTAAATCCCCCGTCCTTTGGAAACCCAATCCTTGAATTAAATGTTGCTTCACTTGCCACAAAACATTTTGAGAAAATAAAACACGTGTTTTATCTGTGTTAATTTTCTGCATTGAGCTCTTACAAAATAAATCAAGAATGATTTTGATAATTCCCACTTGGCTCTCCTCCATCTTTCCAAAAAAAACTATGTTGTCTGCAAAAGCCAAATGTGACAAAGTAGGGTCTCCCCTAGATAATCGGATTAGCTTCCACATCTTCTGATTCACCATTATATTGATTAACTAAAACTATCTCTCAATGCACAACACAAACAAATACGACGATATGGGATAACCTTGACGAATCCCTCTAGTAGGTTTAAACTCCTCTAAAGCTTCCCCATTCCAAAGAACTCTTAATTTAGGTGAAGAAATACACCACCAAATGAGCTTCACTAAGTTGTGAGGCAGACTAATGTCAAGTAAAGGCTCCTTGATATGTACCCAACTCAACCTATCATAGGCCTTTTCAAGGTCTATCTTAATTTTCATCCACCCGCAGTTGCCTTTCCAAGTCTTCATTGAGTGAAACACTTCTTGTACAATTATCATATTATTCGTACTTTGTCTATTGGGTATAAAGATACATTAACAAAGAGAGACAAGACCTTGAATAACCTCCTGAAGCCTCCTAGCCAAAATTTTTGTCATAGTTTTATAGGCCACATTGTATAAATTAATTGACCTAAAATTCTTCATATTCTGGACTCTCTACACTTTAGGAATTAGAGAAATCAAAGTATTATTAATTTCTCCCACCCTCTTAGGATCCTCAAACACCCCAATCACTAAATTTGTCAAAGCCTGACCATCCACACTCCATTGGCTTTTGTAAATTACTGCATGAAATCCATTCGGTCCAAGTGATGTAAAGGCACCCATCAAGAAAATGGTAGAACAAACTTCCTCCCAAGTTACCATCTTCCCCACCTCTTGCACACTCTTATCAGATAGTCAAGGAAAAGCTCCAGTCAAGCAGAAAGGCTTACACTCAATATCCTCTGTAAACAAATCTTTATAGAAGTTTGAAACTATGCTCTCAAGTTTAGCAGGATCACTCACTCAATCACCATCATCCCTTTAAAGGGATTCATAAGTGTTCTCCTTTCATCTAATAATAGTTTGGCCATGGAAATATTTTGTACTCTTATCTCCATAAACTAACCAATTAGACCTAGATTTTTGGTACCACCCCATCTCTTTATGCAACATTGCGGTCTTTTACTCCTTCTAGATCCTCTCTTGTGCCTCCTCGAGATGCCTAGTTTCATGGTGTCCTCTTCGATTTGTGATCCTATTAAGACGCCTTAACAAGATTCGCTTCCTTATGACAATATTGTCAAATACCCTTTTATTCCACTCTTCAAGCTCGAACTGGAAAGCCTTGATATTTTGCTTCCAATCTCCCTCACTCCTCCATTTCTAGTTCACAAGCTATGAAAAATATTGATGGGAAATCTAGACAGCCATAAACCTATTTTCCTTCAGATTCCCCATTTGCCAAGTAAACAGGCATCCCTCAAAACCTGCATCGATCAACTCATAATCCTGCACAAATTGATTAAAATTAGTTAAATTCTGCATAAAGGGGGAAGAGCCCCCCCTCATGTTCAACTAGAATAGAATTGAAAGCCCTAGAATTGGCCTAAGCTCCCTTCATCAGCTAACTCCTCCAAGTCCCCCCCCCCAAAAAAAATTGTTGTCTTCGAGCAAAATGAAGAGAGCCATACACTATAGTCAAATTATAGGGTTGCACATTCCTTCTTAAAACCTTCATATAGACAAACTAGTAAGCAACCTTTATAACATCCAACTTCCACCATCTTTCATCCCACGAGCACCAAATACCCCCAAATGCACCTTTTGCATCTTAGACAAAGGATTTATCAAACGACATACGCTTAATAATGTCCTCTGCCCTCAACCCACTAATGTGAGTTTCTACTAACACCAACAAACCAATCTCTTGATACTAACACATATCTTTAATCATAGTCGGGAAACCTTTTGCGGATGTTTCCTTACAATTCCAAACAAGGAAATTCATAAAGACATATTAGGGTTGGTAGGGTTCTTAGACCCCTAGTAATCTGTTGTAGCTTCATCCACTACCATGGTTTCTATCTTATGACCATTCTCCTTCACCACCTCTTCTTCCTTTGATGATGGTTCTGAAACCTCCTTTATATTTTCAGCTAATGTGTTGTCCACATCACTGATCTTATGAAATTTGATTAATCCACACCCTCACCTCGATTTCTCCATTTAGCATCATTGAGAAAAATCCTGCTCTTCTTTTCCAACTGTTTCATCTCAATTGCTATTCTTGGCTCTAAAAGCTTGGATTTTCCATCCCCTTTAGCCTCTGTCTTCGCTACCCCTGTCTTCCCTTCTCTATTGAAGCCACTGGTACTACCCTTCTTCGTACTCTTGGGACATTGGTAGTTAGATGTTATCGACAGAAGAGTTATACTCTTTTTATTTCTAATAGGCCCCAGTCCTTTGCCTCTCTGCCCGTTTTTTCCACGTGGCCTTTTTGAGAATTTTTCCCCGCTAGTGGATTGCACACTTTATTCTAAACCACCTGAGGTGGTGGATCCCTTTCGCTGATTGGAGCAATAACAAAAGTTGATGTTGACTTCCTTTCCACCCCCATTAGGTCAGCGTTTCTTTTTTCCACAACAATTTCTCTCTCCAATGTTGACAAAGACATTAATTATTTTTTATTTATTCCCTTTAATTTTTGCATTTGCAATATTGCCTTTCCCCATAACTGCATTTGCATTAATGCCTTTCCCATTAACCACCTTACTCATCATCTGAGGATTGTGCTTCACTAACATCTAGGGCCCAAATTATTGGTCCTAACTACTTGGGATTGGATCCTGCAGATCCTTGTTTTCCATTAATTGTTTACCCTAATCTATAGCAATAACCTCCACATTAGCGCTCGTCTCATCCACCTTCATCCCACACTACTACCTTTGACTAATGCCAGTTTTATTGGCCCACTAGCCACCACTTGAACAACCTTCTAAACACCAAACCCAAGAACTCATTGTAACACTTCAAATTTTAAAATGAGAATATTGCTTGAAAACACTTCAATTTAATTTATTTTAGAAATACACATCACTTTTTTTTAACCGCTACTTATAAATAATAAAACATCTTCCTATACTTTCTTTTTAAACAAAATGCGATAATAGAAAATTCTAAATAGTTGCATCGAATTAAAATAAATGCAGATGTAGAGTAATTCAATTTCCATACATAAATAAAACAAAATTTGTAGTGTCATAAAGAAATATACGGATACAATCCATAATAGTGTGATAATAAACAAAATACATTTTTCATCCCTGCTACAATAAAATACATGTCTGTGGAGAAATATCTCTCAAAATACATCAAAACAATAAAGAAACTAGGACTAGAGCAAATCATTTATCACACTAGAAGTACAAAACTAACTAAGGCATATCCTCAGAAGAATCGTCACTCTCCTCCTTAGACGTCAGTTCTAACTGCCTCAGTAGTTCCTGGTACCCCTTCATCTCCTCGGACGACATGTTCGAATGGTCACCTCGGTCCTCTGTAACGTCCACTGGGTGTACTCAATGCACGTTGTATCTAGTCTATCAGCTGGCACTACACGAATGTGAGTATGGCATGTGTAATGTGTAGTCTGCGTTATGGCACAAGGCCATGCACACTCTCTTTGCAAGCTACACTGAGCCCATAGACTCCTTGGTGTACTCAGCATCGTTAGTTCCTGAAAGTTGTTGGTTGTAGCGGTGAGTCTTTCGCTCCTCGAACACTACAAACAATAGACAATAGTAAAACAAAATTAAAACATACAATCTTTGTAACCACTACGTGTATTTATCTAAACAAACAACACTCTCGCATTCTAAGTGCGTAATTATCACACTTAATTCACAATAGGGCCTAATCACTGCCACCAACCCTCCCAGGTCTTTATGGGCTTACAAAAATCATGTGGATGACAGTCGAGAGTGATCGCTACATACAGATACATCGTACATCGACCCCTCATCTCCCAACTCAAAAAGTATAGTCTTAGAGCCTGTCAAGAGTAGCAAAGTGCAGCCTGTGAGTTACCCGCGCCAAATGAGTGCACCAAATACCGGGTAGTCACCACTTGCCATGGCATCATGTATGCATTCCTAGTACCACGTACATCAACAAACATGTACAAACAAGCAAATAAGAAAAAGAGGCGAGGCTCAGGCCTACATACTACACTCAGGGAACCAATCGTGATCCCTTAAGCGGTAGGAACCACATGTCACACAAATATTTGGACAACATAATGACTACAATTATAGCTACTTAACTAAACATAGCAAATAATTTGTCGACGGTCAAACACCCCCGGACCCAAACCACAACCGTGTATAGATAAAAATGACAATATGCAAACATATATATACTAGAAAATAAATTTGCATGTCACAGATATAATTGCCAGAGTTCACACTCAACCGATCTTATCATTCAATAATTGTAATACAACACAGACACACATTTTAGTAATTTTATCAGCAAAGATTCATCACAATTTCAGAACATGCATCAATCCTCAAATCTTGCTTTTATCTTAGCAATATAATAGTAAATAAATCAGCAATTATAGAAAATAAATAATTCTTAGATAATTTATATGGGGGTCAAACTCCAAAGTTAAGCTATCTACTGTCTAAAATCACTTTGTCGCTCGATTTTTCAAAGTTTTGCTCTTAACTTATTTTTAGTGCTCTCAGTGCTCCAGAAGTAGGATTTTCGCAAATCTTATATACTACCCTATATTTTAAAACCTAAAAAAAATTCATTTTTGAGGTCACAATTTCAATACAAACAGTCCATACTGTTGTATCTCTCAGTGCAAATTCATGACGGATTTTTCATTTTACTAAAGGTCTTTAAACTTGTTTTATTTGTAACTTTTGCTAGGAAACTCTGATTTAGGTGAAATTTAAGGCTAAATCTATGTTTTAACATGCATAGAACTCATTTTTGGCATCAAAAACTCAAGGAAAATGGATCAGCACATTGATTAAGGACATGACAGCAAGCTCAAAATTTTCAAAGCAACATGTTCAAGGAAGTTTATCAACAAGCTTAGGGTTCAAGAGTTGGAGAGACCCCCCTTACCTCTTGATGAAATCGCAAAATCTTGAAGGAGAATGAAGAATATTCAGTTCTTTTCAAAGTTTCCCTTCATGAGTAAACAAAATGATAATTTCAAGTTATTAGATAAGCTAGAACAAGAGAATGAAGAGGAATCAAGTCTAGGATGAAGAATAAAGCTCATTTACCTAAGCTTGATGACTCAAAGGCTCAAGAACACTAGAAACAAGCTTGGAAGAAGAAGAAGCACAGCTGAACTCCACTCCCTCAAGTTTGAATTTGTACAAAATGAAGGGATGTAGGCTCTAAAAGATTTTTTTCCTCACAAAGACCAATAAGCTATGATGTAGGCTTAAATTGACAAGGCTTTGTGACACTTGAATGACCCCCTTGGCTTCCATTTTGAACGTGTCAATCTATACCAAAAATGGGTATTTTTTCTTTTGACAAAACTACCAAAAATGAAAGGGATAGGATTTGCCAAAAATGAGTATTTTCGTTTTTTTTTTCAAAACTAATAAATCTTATCTTAATCGCCTAGGTTATTGTGCTAATCTCTCTAGGAATACGTTACCTAGAGTGATACTCACATAGTGAACACTCTCACACATAGTTAAATTACACTACCATTAAGTGTGCGATGCAATTTCGCTGCATATGGAAATTTTATTCAGACAGTTTTTAAATTTCTACCAACAAACTAAATAAATTATTTACACTAAAAATAAATATAACTAACACTAAACTTATACTATTAATATCATATAGATAATAAATTAAATCACACAATCATATAATTAAATTACACAACACAAAATTTCCATTGTCTAGTCTTTAATAATGCAATTTTACATGTGTAGAAAAATAAATAAATTGAGAAGAAAATTTCAGGATGTTACACTCATCCTTCTTGTGGCCGTACTTTCCATATCTAAAACACACTTGTTAACTCCTTGGCAAGTGTACCAATTTGTCAAAGTAATATTAAAACGGTAAGACCAAGTGTCTAATCCACAGGGGCTTTGACTGTACTCAGAGTTTTTATATATCTAATCTTAAGCAAATAAATGACTAAACTAAATATTTTCAAAGTGATAGTGCAAAAATATAACTTCAACCATAATAAATGATAAAAGAGTAGAGCAAGATGCAAGAGACAAGAAAACAAACACTTGGAGGTGGAAATTGATGTTTGGTGTAGATTTTTGTAAATGTGTTGAGTTTTGTCCTACCAAAATTACTCTTGATGCAATGTTAAATTTTTTTCACCTTTTAAAGTTATTCCAACTATTACCTTCATCAACTAAACTACTCTAACCATGATTCCTCATGTGAAAGAGCCTAAATAACCTAATTTCACTCCTAATCCCTTAAGGGCTAAACCAAATAATTTGCTTTGAGAATAAAGATGCATAAATAAGGCTAAATAACACCGTTTTATCCCTAGACATGGATTACCTAGAAGCTCCTTCAAGTTCTTAGGGTAAAAATATTTTTCAATGATTAAAACCCTATAACATACATGTGAATGAATGATCAAACCATAAATAAGGCAATAAAAACTTAGAAAGAAAGCAATAATATTGAGATAACATTAAATGGATAGTAAAGATCATTACATCAAAGAGTGTTTAGTATCCAAGCCCCCACCAATGGGTAATTTAGCCTCTTATAGTCATGAGAGGCTAAAAAACAAAAGATGAAACAAAGGAAATCGAAGAATAAGAGCTCCAAAGTGAGTGAGTTTGGCTATATTTCGTGCCCTTGCTGACTAACTCCCTCCCAAATGCACAGTGTAGCCTTTTATAATCTTTAAAATGATGCACAATCATGCTCTCTAAAAATGATTGTTCGCTAAGCCTGAATGTACGAGCTGAGTGCATATGCAAAGTACAACTAGCTTAAGTGACCATGCGCTTAGCACCCATGCTCGATACAACTAGCTTCCAACTTGGCTTCAGGCTCTGAGCATGCACTGGCATGTTGTTCATACGTCTTTCATTCTTTTGTTCATGTATCCAAAAACTCTACAAAATAGAACAAAACACTGTAAGTTTACTAACTTTAGCATTCTTAAGATAAAAACTCAAAAGAATCTAAATTCGTATCTTTTTAAGTCCAAAGAAGCATTAAAAGAAAAAAAATTAAATAATTATTATGTAATTTAAGTGCACAAACTAATTATACATAGCAATTATCAACATTGCATGTAACCCCTCATACTCCAAATTCAAACGAATGCCTATAATCATTATATGTGGTACAGTCTCTTAAGAGAGATCAATTTCCACACATAGTCTTGCAAATTGAACCATTAGTGTATTGATGTTAGTTTATCAATCTTCACTACTACAAGGGTGGTCTTTAACGATGGTTGTTTGAGGCCTTCGACGACGGTTCATAAACCGTCTTTGAATCATGTATTGTTGAAAATTATGCTATTCAACGACGGTTTTGGAATCATCTTTGTTTCCTGTTTTTACGTCGGTTCTTTAAAACAACCGTCGTAGTTTCAATTTTTTTATTTTAAAAAAATACATTTAAAGATGGTTGTGGCAGACAACCGTCTTCGAAAGTATGATGCGAAGACGGTTGTAGCAGACAACCGTCTTCAAAAGTATGATACGAAGACTGTTATTGCCCACAACCGTCTTTGAATGTAGTGTATTTTATTCACAAACTTTCAAAGACGGTTCTTGCTGACAACCGTCTTCGAAAGTGTGATACGAAGACGGTTTTTGTGAAAAACCGTCTTTGAAAGTAAGAATCAAAGACGGTTTATGTGTCAACCGTCTTTGAAAGTGATAATCAAAGACGGTTTTTACTATCAACTATCTTTGAATGTACCAAATTTGTTTTTTCACAAACTTTCAAAGACGTTTTGGTCTGACAACCATCTTAGAAGGTATGATACGAAGACGATTTTTCCTAACAACTATCTTTGAAAGTAAGAAGCAAAGACAGTTTTTTGCTCACAACCGTCTTAGAAACTCCCATTCTAAGACGGTTCTTCTATAACTGTCGTTGTATTGCTGATTTTTTTATATTATTATTTAGTTTTATAATATCATAACTGATAAATATTTGTTAACATTTAATAAATTATTGCAATAAATTTAATTTCTTAACTAGTAATGTTATTATTGTAACATACTTAAAACACAAATACAAGTAAAATGACCAACAAACATATTTTGCCAAGATATTTAGTATATATATAGTTATTCATAAAATGTATGTTGAATTGTGAAAATACAATACATAATTAATTTTTACATAGTTGTAGCAATATTTCTCCTTTCCATAGGTGGATGCTGTAAATCCTATATGTCATCCCAAATAAGTGGCCCATTATTAATTTCTTATGCCAAAATAACCTGTACAATAACAGACAAATTGAAGCAACTTAAATTGAATCCAAAATATGTTCAAGTGTAGGTAAAAACATAATAAACAAGTTTATCTGAATTTAAATACCAACCTTAAATGCATTTGGTTAGATGTTACTGATAGCTCATAGATGTGAAGCAAAAACAAAGGTTATACCTAACTTTCCATCACCATTTGTAGCCAGTGGTCGCATACTTGAACTTGGTCCAGCAACGGGACCCTGAAATGTCACTTCCACTAAATAACCTAAATCTCAACAATCAATCAGCTAATACAATAAGATAGCATGCTATATATCACTTACAATAGCACGGTTAGGGGCAGTGGCACTTGAAGTTTGCTGATATTTCAAAATGGTCCAAGCAAAGACATAATCAAAGTGCAAGAAGTCAACAACAAAAAAAGGGGAATATAAAAGAAAAGTTAAACATATATGAATACATGAAGTTTGTCATAGACAGAATATGACTTTAATTTGACTACGTTTAATTAATTCATTTATGCCAATTGCTTTGTACTGTAAAGTGACAAACTTCACGAAATAAAAGTTCTTAAAGGTTCAAAGGGAAGAATTACCAATGTTTATTTTAGTCACATCAGAAGTTGAGGAAGTGGTATGATCTTTTTGTTAAGAGGCATAAAATCTTTAATGTAGCTCTGGGGGACAGCTTAAGCTTTTTGAAGTGTTATTTCTTCACAATTTTTAGGCTTAAAATAAGTTAATAATAAAATTAAAAAATGAGACAGTGTAGGTTGAAGGGTATGTTTGAGTGGGAGTTTGGTGTTAAGTGGTTGTTGGCTATGGATATATATCCAATCCAATGGCCATAGGCATGTGCATAGCACACAATCTAACCTTTTATGCTCATATATATCATCATTATATATACAGATGGGCAATAACTATTGTAGACATCCCACCATCATTTTGAGGGCTTCAAAGTCATTCCATATTCTATAGCAAAATTAAAAAGTCATTGCTTGGCAAGTAATTTCTTTTGACTATGATAGATTTAGTATGGCCCAGTAATATCACACTGCCTCTTCTTTAGGTTGTTTTCATAACAATGACTTTTTCCATCACGATAATTAAAAGTCTTATAGTCCATTAGGAGGGTAATATTTCAATTTCCAACCACTGGTAGGTTCAAATAGAGAATCTATGGTAGCAGCACTAGGTAAAATACTATTCAAATTAGGACATAAAAACTGTCTTGTCATAAATGTAAATAAAACTAAAAATTTCAACAAAATTTTCATAATATTATACCATATCATATATGGAAGGTGATATATGAAGAAGTCCCAGCAAAGGAGCAAAGAATAATAAATAGTGGAGAGGCCTTTTCCATTGCAAATAAAGAACATTATGCACTACACACACAACACATGCATACTTAGTATAATCAACTTTAGTTTCATCCTTTCTAGATACTGATGTTAGTCAATAAAGATGATTTTGCCCAGCAAAGCCAATGCCATTTCTTAGTGTCAGAGCATATAGTGGTCACAACAGTGGCTTGTGTATGGGCACAATCACATGAGTATGTGTAAGATATGAACCAAAAGAGACACACCCATGGATACGAATGTAAGCCATATATTATATGGACTACCAAATATTGTTTCTGTACGTATAAACGTTCACTTAGTCAAGGCCACTTGAGGGAGATGAAGGTGACAGTTCCATTAAGATCGTTTAGTATAGTCTATTTTATTTTTTACTTAATTATCAAAATGTGGCAAGTTAAGGGGGGGCCCTTTTATTGTGTAGCCACCACAATTGTGGAGGTGCCTACAAAAGTAATTTTATTTTTTTCAGCATCAAGATATGGAAAACTGATAATGCCACCTATGTTATGCCAGAGAGTCCTTGCTGACCACTAGTTTTGAAGTAGCAGAAAAAACACATTTTTGTTACTATATTTTTGTTACTTTTTGTTAAATGAAAATCATGGTAAGGATTATTAGAAACCAGTGGTTCTGATTCTTGCAAACACTATATTTTGATAGTACGCAAATTGGAAATCATGGTAAGGGTTATTAGACACCAGCTAAGGTGATTCTTGCAAGCACTAAATGAAAATCATGGTAAGGGTTATTAGAAACTAGGGTTACTTTCTTGCAAGTACCCAAAATTGTGTTTGCATTGGATGCCCCTTGTAGCGGGCATTTTGGAATGTGTTGGGTTATTTTCTTTGCTTTAAGAATCAAAACATATGATGCCAAGGTTATTATAGTACATAGCATTTTGTTACTCTATTATTGGAGAAGAACAATGCAAAGCCACAAAACACATAAGGAGAAAATCATACATGATACATGTTCAATTAGCTAACTTGAATTTGATTTATATTATGTGCCTCATATCTGAGTTTTATGAGTGAGTGGCCTACATCAAATAAAAAACATGAACCTAATTGGACAATGACCACCTAATCAGAGCAAATGGATCAAATCCAACGCTAGTAGCATTAGTAAGAGGTTTGTGTGGTGATGTGCCACACTCTAATTGGTATCGTCTTCATCCTCATCTTGAAAAGAAAAATATTTCTACAATCTTGGAAGATACACATGTTTGGTTGCTATCTTTTAATGTGCACCATGCATTCCTAAAGTGATATTTAATGGATATGGTTGCCCTATCTTTTAATGCTATTGCTATATGCTATGTTTGATTTGTAGTGAGTGACCTTTTCACCAAAATGACATTGGATCATTTATCATCATTGAAGAGGGGAGTTATTGATGGGTTTGAGATTTATTGTAGACCCAGTGGAAGTCCCAGTTCAGATGTTATCAAGGCTTTTTTAAGACTTATAACAGTGATCCAACAGCACATTATATGAATTCTACTAGTTTTAGGCCCATCAATGGCTTCAAGTGCCACACAAGGGTCCATTTCATGACCCTATGAGATTCTAAACCTCGCTATTGAAAAAATTTAGGGACATGGTGGGGCTAGAAAAACTTGAATTTGCTCATAAACCTTAGCCCAAAGTGTAATTCCATCCTGCATGTACTCTCCAATGGGATGCCACCAATATGAACACTCCTTCAATAATAAGGGAATAAAAAGATAAGATAAGGAAGGAAGTGAAAGAGGTTTGCAATATTGTCACATCTATGGGTGACCATATTTCCTTATATCCATTCCTAATCTGTATGGATCGAAATTCTGAAACTGTTCTCATGCCAACAGTTGTAATACTTTCTGTTAGAAACAGTGTAAATAGGGTAGTTACGGTATGATTTTATGTTGTATATTATTAGGTCACTTCTCTAGTTCTGTTTGATTTTCTACACCACCCTAACAGGTTTTCCTCTAAATATTTTCCTTTTGACAGGTTATAAGATAAATGAAATTGCACAACTCTTGTTTATGTGAAGCAAACAAACCCCACCTATAATTCCTAGGTCACTTCTCTAGTTCTCTTGTAGTTCTATTTGATGTTCTACACCACACTAACAAGTTTTTCCCTCAACAGTTTCTTTTTGACAGATTATTACAAGATAAATGAAATTGCAAGTACTGCTAAGATTTGCAAGTGTATAGTAGCTTTGGTAACACATACTAATTAAGACTAATGCATAGACCAGATTAATACAGTGTAGCTTCCAATCAGTGGAAGGAAAAACAAGGGAAATAAGGCAAAAAAAATTATACTGCACCTTAGTTCTTGGGATCAAAACATTTCTAGGAAAAGACAATCTTGTGGAAGTGGTGTATGCCTGAGTAGGTAATAGTTTGGCCTGTGTCATGTTCCTTATACAAACAGGGCTAGCCAAAAGGGAAGAGGGAAATCATCAGTCGCTGGATGCCTGACTGTAGATATGATAACAAAACATTCAAATGAGATTCCCAGTTGAAATCAAACTCCTAATACACCGAGAGAGAAAATTTATAGCCATTGAATGTATTGCTACATAAGTAAGAAATAAGAAGACATCAGTTTGACAAACACAAACATGTATCCCTTATCTTATAAGCATAAAACATATAAGGATCCTCTACAGTGTAGGGTGCACTTTTTGTGATTTATTCATAATGACTGAACAAATTTATTTTGTAACTACAAGTCAGAAGCATTTACCGGCAGAAACTTTGAAGATTTCTTCGTCACAGCTAGAGTGCTACCAAGACAACCTGAACGTTGTTGAATGATATTGAATAAGCAATCAGCGGTTGAAGCAGAAAACAAACAAATATGTCACATAAAATAGAAGATAGCAAATCAAAGAGTAGCATATTTTATTATAAAATAATAAAACATGCATAACTAACCCTCAAAGAGTAGCATATTTTATTATATAATAATAATACATTACTTGTTTTGTGTAAACAGTCATGTTCACATCTAAATGAACTTGTTCAGATAGACAGACACTTGCATGATTTATCAACTATCTAGTAGTTACTCCACAGACATAACAAGAGACATATATGTACAAAATAATCAAGTTACACCAATTTATCTCACCAAAAATACTCCACAAAATAGAAAGTGTTTATATGTAGCTATATAGAGTGGAAACCATTAAAAGAAAATACAGTTTAAACTTAAGGAGAAATTTAAAAAGAAAAGTTATATATGATTATATCATATACCTGATTACTACATAAGAAGCAATGTTGCCAACAGATCATCCAATTAAAGTAATGTTGCCAACAGATCACTACATAAGATTTTGGAATCATTTCCATGTACCCTTCATAACATAAAAACTGAGTACAAAGCAGAGTTAAAGACAAAGCAAAAGATCTCATCTATACCAGATCACATTATCCATTTTATTCAATGGGGTACACAGGTGTATATATCAAGGAAGAAAAGCAAAAGGCATATATTTCGTGACAAAAAGAATAAGATACACTTCAATAAGCAGAAGAAACTGAAACACCACAACAAAGAAGATTCGAATTAAGGTGTGATGATAAATTTTAACCAACCTAAGTATAAAGTTTATGCTTGTGAGACATTAAATGTGTGGTCAGAAGTCGTCCTCTAGGGATTTACATGTTTCATTTGATAACTCAAGTTCAAGAAGATTTGAATTTCGTTATATAACATTGTTATTCGCTTGCAATTAACACATAACACACAATTTAAGCATGGTACTTATACCTGAAAACTTCTTTTAGTGAAAAACTATTTGGAATGCTTTGGAATTGAAGAAATCATCCCATGTACAGTCAGCTTTGGAATTGCCAGTCCAAAATCAAGGTAGACCTGAAGGTGGTGAAGATTGTGTTACCTACCAGTTAAACTGTAATTCAAATTCAAATATACCAAGCCATTGAGTTGTAAAATATTTGCCTGAGAGTAAACAGATGCTAGATATGATGCTTCCCTTGAGAATGGATAGGATGTATGTAAAAGAACAATCCGAGCCTTCAAATATCTCTTGTCCTCAACAACTGCACGTAGATGAAGAGGATTGGACAGTCGCATATCCAAATCTTTATCCCCAAAGCTAGTTAACAAAAGAACAAATTAGTATATTAAGTAAAAGTCTAAAGCTGTTATCAAGCAGAAAATCATGGTGATCCGTTCCCTGACAACTGTAAATAGGAAAAGAAATTGCATCTTTGACATTTAGGACAAGTGTGATAAATCCTAGAAGTGGTTGCACAGACTAATTTCATCTTAGTGTTGAGACCGAAATGTAAGATAGTCCCATCTCAAAATGCTTTATTTGTTTTATTAATTTAGGTCCTGTTATGCACTTAGAAACTCAAATTATTTCAATTTAACTTTAGCTAAGTAATTTTTTGAAATTCCCAAAGAGCTACCATCCCAAGCTTTTATCATATATTCCCCAACAATTCTTGGATATCATATATGTAAAAGTATGAAACAGTTGAAACAAATCTGTTACCCTGTGTGTATCTGCATTGGCAAGTCATAGGACTGAGCAACCTCCAAACATTGTAAGAAGATGTAGTCAATAACATTTTTTTTTGCAATACGGACAGGCTTTCCAGCTTGGGACGTGTAGACTATAAGGATAAAAATTCCCTGTTTCCACTCAAATACTATAGGATCTAAAAATGTTGAAAAATAAATAACTTATCAGTTTCTTCCTTCCTTTATTTTACCTTGAAGCTATCCATGAGCACATGTGTAGGTTGCTATTTTACAAACAAAATTTTCAAAATCCAAACTACTGTGATATAAAGCCAATTAAAGTATAATTAAATTGAATATTTATTTCTAACAAATACTAGGGAATGTCTACTAAAAGAAAATTCCCACACACGTTATTTCAACGATATTTGAACATTAATTTGCTAAAATACTTTAAACAATCCTCAATCCTATAAATAAGTAAACAAATGAAGCCTTTAGAGTAATTACACCCATAATATAAGTCCATAAAAAAACTACTGGGTTATAATGAATCTTGCAAAACACAACATTTTTTTTTTTGTTTCAAAACTTTTTTTTCGTTTAATGTATCAAATACTTTCACAAAAGCAAGTAATATATATGTCTCATATTTTGAAGGTGTAAGCCTCTAGCTTCAACAATATAGAAGGGATTTGAATATATTATTCTCCTTCCTACATAAGTAATCATGTTGAAATAAACTGTACCATTAATTAAATGCCACAACGAATTTTTTGTGACCATGATATACTGCAATGGAATTTCATCAAGCAAAAAAAGGGAAAAAAATAACCCAAGAGGAGAAAAGACTATGTAAAACAATATAAGATGTCTAATAATCAAGGGAATGCAGATGAAAAGTGAATATGTATATGTATCTTACCTCATCAACGATTGAATATAAAAATTCACATATGCTTTGTACAGATTCTAACTTGTATATTGAGGAGAGATACTAACTTGTATATTCAGGAGAGATACTACAGAAAATAGAGAAGAGACTCTAAAACCAAATATGATGAGCTACATACAAGAGAAAGGCGACTCTCTTCAAGCAGGATTTATCTTACTGTAATATGTCCTGCCACCTTGCACGAAGTACTGCATTGCGATCATGTTTTGCACAATCGGCTATCAGGAGAAGCACACGACCAACTTTGCAGTTGCGCAGCATCTACAAAGTAGAGACAAAGGTGAAAATGACACATAGCAAGAGGGATACGAAAATGAAGGTAATTAAATGAACATATTATAGTACCGTTGTAATGCAGTTACCTGCAGATTATGCAATTACAAGCACAGTAATCACGACCAGCTTCAAAATGAACTGATTATCAGATCAAAATTAATAATTTCAAAAGCATAAAAATTGTGATTGGAGATTACTAGGCGAAGTTACTGGTATAAACATTTCAGCACATGCCTCAAAATCACCCAAGAGCTCCTTTGACATAAACCACAATAGATGGGGAAAGATATTAGACAATCCACAGGCAAATTCAAATAAAGTTTAATCTCCATTGTACCTCATGTACTGGCATTTGAAAGTGGAAGCACCATAAACCTTTGGATCTTCTCAAAACATTGACAGAATACATATGAAGTATATGAAATCTCTTACCATAACAACCACATACGAGGCAACAAAAATTATAACCAAAGTCTAAACACAAGTCGTACAAGAGTATGTGTAGACGACACACAAACCTACCATAGTAGTCACGAATGAATATATAAGATTAAACAATCAAAATATATTCAACAAAAATTACCTCAAAAGACTAATCATATGCTACAAATACAGTTAGAAATATAACAAAGTTTGTACCAAAGTCTTATCCCAAACCATTCAAGATTTAACCATAGTAGTCTAGGTCTGTTACTAGAAATGTTAAGCTGTCTACACAGATTTGTTTCTATTTTCCAACAAAAATTTAGCCCATTTTTTCCTTATAGTAATTAGGTCCTCCATGTCTAATGTTGTTCCATCACAAAAGAACTGCAACAATAAAAATGTATACATACATTCAAACAGCCACATCATTCAAATACATACCTTGTAGAATATTAAAAAATACTACAAATGTGCATAAGTTAATGTACCTTGTTCTAGTCATTTGTCAACCCACCTCCTACTATGTTCCACATCCAATGCATGACGTAATACCCACATTCAAAGCCTCTTTTTTAGACATGGCTCTAATTTGAGAAATACATAGACATTAATGTCACATTTGGACAGGACAAGCAATGAAACAAATCATAAGCAATGGTCTAGTAAATCAATAACCTTTATCTCAATCCAGGTTGGTGATGCTGCATTACATTTACCATCAACACCCGAACTCAATGTCTTCAAAGCACTAGTTTGTTAAAAAAACACACATGTGGGTTAATACATGACCTAAGTTTTCATTAACCAATATGGTGATAGACAAATAAATTTATTGTTTGCTAGCACTAACTTGTTAAGTATGGCTTTGATATGAATGTCTGGTTTCTTACGCAATGAACAGAACCATATAACTGTGTTACTCGAAGGGGATACAACAAACAGCTGCCAATGGGCCCTGCATTTTAATTAATTCAGCTAGCAATCCATTACATTTATTCCATGTCGTTATGCCAAATGTTTTTTACTTACTGAGATAGGTAAGCTCCTAGATACAGTGTCTTTGTGATTCCTTGATCCATGTTTGAATATATTTTTGAGCTTCAGCACGCCTATCCTTTGCATTGTGAATCATTTGCGGCTCAAAGAAACCATATACACCATCATGCCCCAACTTTGAACTCCATTGATCAAGAAACCTACCATACGATATTTGCATCAAATAATAAAAGTTAAACAACATAATGTTGAAATAAAAAAATGAATTTATGAAATGCTATATATCAATGTGAGTGTACTAACATAATCTACAGTTGTAGTATCGATATGTTCAAATATTTGTCACCCGAAATAATTTCATGAACATCTGAATATGTAATGAAGAACGACGATTCTAAATTTGCAATCCCAAACTTTAGCCCATCCCATGACAATTGAACAGGCTTCTGGTAAAGTTCATAGACATTCTTCATCAACTCATCCAACGGATCAACACATGCCTCTAAATTCTTTGCTGTAACATATGCTTCTCTTCTTTGTGGGTCACCGATGTGTGCATCCTATGTGTTTGTTTAAAAAATTGTAGTGTAAACAAAGTATGTTTTAACAAAGGAAAATATTGTATGGAAGGTAATACAATTTGATACCTCACACGATAATGGTTTCACCAAATATGTGGGCCATGAAACGAATGTCTGAAGGATGTCTTTAACAAAGTGGATCTCAGATGTTGGATATGGCACTTCAACGTCATCGTCATAAACTTTCTGTACGCAAACATTTAAGACGTCATCTGCGTATTCCACATTGTGAATTTTTGCGGTCCTATCCATAACTTTTGCCGATGCAACAAGCTTATGTTGCCCACGATTGTGAATGTACAATCCCTTTAATTGCACCACAACATTACCAGATTCCTCTCCCGATGGATTTGCTGCTGCTTCAGCACAACTACCCTTCGTGCTAACACGTGCAGCTAATTCTTGTAGCGGTGCGTCCACTAGGGGTGGTTGTTGTGTTGCCATCTGGGTTAACTCCATTTTTAATTCTTCCTTTCCTTTCTCGATAATTAACTTCTTTTCCTCCTCCACTTCCCTCCTCCATTCTTCCTTAAGGTTTTTGATGATATCAGCTAGCTGTTTTGGGTTGAAGGACGCAGAAGAATTATTGGATGAATGTGATCCGTGTCCAAAGTATTGCCTTATAGTTACACCCGAACCTGCACCACGTACCCGATCAGGATGCTCTTGTTTGCCAATGGCAGCATTAAGGATATCTTGTTGTCCCTTAGGGACAAAGCTCCCTTGTGTCATTTGTTCCTCCAACTCATCCTGCAACACATATGAGTTCAAAAAGGCAGTTAATTATTGGATTATGGAGTGCAACAATATACACATAAGTTTATAGTACTCTCACAATTCTATTTGATATTTCTTCAGCGGTGTCAGATGTCATGCGGCCATATTTCTTTGTGCGGGCCAATTTCCACTTCACATGTCTTGGAATTGGAGAAGGTGGGTCATCAACATTTGAAGAATTCTCAGTATCCATTGCGTTCTGTCATCTTTTCTTTATTTTTTCCTCCATCAGCTTCTTTTCAAGCAAATCGTAGCCCACACGAGACAGTATGTGGGGGCACTCATTCCTTTTTTGAATTTCCTGGGCTCTTTTCCTTATTCCCTATGTAAACATTGAAAAATACATTTAACATATTACAATTCAAGTAAATTGATTGAAGTGTTATTAGGTAAATCACACACGGTGACATCAAACCTGCCAATTAGGCGTTTGACGACTAGCAACAAAATCATCCCATGTATGTGGATCTAGGCCATATATAGCAGAAGCATCTGTTGATTTGGAAGATTGTTGAACTAAGGGGGAGCTTTTTGTAAAGACTTGGAAAAAGTTTTGGCTTTCAACATGCTTGAAGGCTTGAAGGCTTGAAGATCAAAATTGTGATTCAATGTAAAAGGAAAGGAAGCCTTCTGATGATCCAAGTTCCAATATGCATACCATTGATAATCATTCATGCATTACATCATAAAAGCTTAAGTAATTGATTTAGAACTTAAAAAATAAGTAAAACTTTTTGGAAAAATAGTTCTAAGTGTTTTTAATCGATTACCATACTTAGATAATCGATTACATTGTTCTTCAGATTTTCTGGAAATGAGTTAGAACAAATTAATCGATTATATCATCGTTTTAATCGATTATTTCACTATTGCATTCATGTAGTTTTAAATGAGTGACTGGTTTAATCGATTACCATTTGCTTGTAATCGATTACATAGCTATTTTGAAATTAAGATCACTCTGTCTTAGTCGATTACCATTTGATTGTAATTGATTACATAGTTCAATAATGGTTTATGCATTTCTGTCTTAATCGATTACCATTTGATTGTAATCGATTACATAGTTCAATAATGATTTATGCATTTCTGTCTTAATCGATTACCATATTTTGTAATTGATTACACCTCACAAAACCTGGATTTTACAAAGTCTGATTTAATCGATTACACATCGAGATAATCGATTAAATAACCCGTTGCTGTAACCCAGAACTTATTTGGAACACTTTAATCGATTACGGGAGCGTATGTAATCGATTACATTTGCTAATTAATCGATTACTGGAGCCGAATTAATCGATTATTTCTGTTACAGCTGTTTTATATAAATAGAACCTTGCCTTTTGTGAAAAGTTTAATGAAACAGAAATTGATTTTTGAGCACTAAACGTTCTGAGAGCTTTGTAACAAGTGATAAAGGCATTCTTTGTGGTTCTAAAGTTCTTGCTTCCATCTAAACCATCATGGGTCACTAAGTTTAGTGAAGCAAGATAAATCTTTTCAAAGTCTAAGGAAAGGGCATTGATTCTGCATGTTGTAATTCATTCAACCTGGTATATTCTTCATTTTGCATATGATTCTTA